>APFE030153523.1:0-21471 GCA_000404065.3 Pinus taeda
ATTTGTTATTCTTGTGTAAGACACTAAATTAAAAATAAGAAGTTAAAAATGATATTGGGATGAGTGTAAACATTAATATGACCTAAATTAATAATAAGAAGTAAAATAATAAAATACAATTTGTTATATTTTGATTTTCTTTACAATACCATGGGCCAATAATAGGGCTTATCAATACTACACGTCCAAAAACCATAACTTATTTCACCACCAAAATATTTTATAACGTTATGACAAGATTCTTAATTGTGGATATTTACCATCACATTACGGTAGATAGTAATAACTTGTAAAAAATATCCTTTGTTACAATACCATGGGTCAATACCATGGATTATCAATACCACATGCCCAAAAAAAAAATTATTTCACAATCAAAATATTTTATAACAATATGACAACATTGCTAACCATGGATATTCACCCTCACTTTACCATGGATATTAGCTTGTCAATAGGATTTGTTACAATACCATGGGCCAATACCATGTCTTATCAATACCACATGTTAAAAAACCATAACTTATTTCATAGTA
This sequence comes from Pinus taeda, assembly GCA_000404065.3. Taxonomy (NCBI): domain Eukaryota; kingdom Viridiplantae; phylum Streptophyta; class Pinopsida; order Pinales; family Pinaceae; genus Pinus; species Pinus taeda. Next base: position 537 of record APFE030153523.1, read on the forward strand.
AAAATATTTTATTTTAATTTAATTTTACAACATTTGTTATTTGAATCTAAAAGGGAAAATGTTACAATTTGAGATATATCTAAACCCTCTATCCTCATGACTACCAAAAATATTCCCATTGAAATTAAATTAAGGTTTTAATAAAACTCTAAGCTAACATGGATCTATGCCAGTTATCTGTGTGTGTGTAAAAAGAATGGGCATAGATCCATCTTATCTAAGGATCCAAGGCATGAGAGAAAGAAAATTTACTAATTATAATAGATTAAATATAGTGCATGAGTTTTTAAAGTTTTTCATTATTTTATTTTCTTTGACATGATTGATCCAAAATATAGGTTTAATATTTTACAACCAATTAATTTTTTTTATTTAAATAATTTTTTGAACACCATACAGTGCGATCAAATTTAAGAGAGAGTTGGGGAGGGGGCGTAGAAAATTTGGAGGAGAGAGAGAGAGAGAGAGAGAGAGAGAGATGGGGGGAGAAAGAGTAAGGTGGGAGAGAGGGCGAAAGAGGAAGGAAGGGAGAGACGAGAGAGAGAGAGAGAGAGAGAGAGAGAGATGGGGTAGAGTGGGAGAAAGAGGGAGGAAAGAACAAAGACATAGAGAGGTAGAGGTGGAGAGAGAGTGAAGTGAGAAGGGAGCGATGGATAGAGAGTGAGGGAGAGATTAGAGGAGGGAAAAGAAGGAAGAGGAGAGGATAGAGATATGGAGAGAAGGGGAAGGGAGAGTGATGGAGACATAGAGATGGAGAAGGACAGGTAGAAGGCAAGATAGTGATAGTGTTCGATGGAAGAGAGAGAGAGGGGGAGAGTGATTTGCGGGGGAGAGATCGAAGGAGGTGGGAGATAAGGGATGGAGAGGAAGGAAAATAGAGATGAGGAGACAAAGATGGAATTGGAGGGGGTAGGAGAAGGAGGGAGCAAAAAAAACATAGAGGGAGAAAGGTGGAGAAGAGAGGTGGTGACAAAGGATCATGGAGAGAGAGTGAGGGATAGATGAGAAGGGAGGGAAAAGAGAGTGGATATAGACGAGAGGAAAGAAGGGAAGAAAGAGATAGACAAAAGAAGGGGAAGAGAAAGGAGAGAGAGTTGTGTATGTTTGGGGGGTGAGATAGAGAGAGGGAATATAAAAAAAGACAAATATAAATATAGATATTAATAATATTATATAACCAAACTAGATCCATATTAACCCTATCAAGTCTCGAGAGGGATCCATTCTCTCAAGGTGCAAACATTTCCTAGTGTTTTGCACTAGAAAAAAAATTGCACCTCGAGAGATTAGACCCCTCTCAATGCTTGATAGATACGGGGTTAATATGGATCTAGGTCAGTTAATATGAAATTAAAGTAGTTTTTATTTGATATTATACTATTAAAAATTGAAATTTCGCTTCAAATTTTTCAAATTGGAGCTAGATCCAATTTGATTCAATGAATGGATTTAAAAAAAATACATAAAATATTTTTTTTATTAAAACTATATTTTTGAAATTACAAATTGTTAGAGATAAATAATGCAAAATTGGCTCATCTATACACATTGTGAGGATGAATAATTGTTTAAGGAATAATAACCTTTCAACCAATATTTAACAGCCTTTCAATCCCCTATCACTTGTAAGTTTAGATTGCTTGACACAATGAAGATGAATAACATAAAAAATTGATTCATATTATTGTAGAACTTGTTAGGTAGTCGCATTTTTGTTCTCAAACTAAATTTGTCATTCATGTTAGTCATTTTTAGTTGTATTACTTATTAGCTAGTCACATATTTTAACCTGCGACTAAATTAGTGATTTATGTTAGTTGTTTTTAGTTCGATCACTTAATATTGCTCATTTTTTGTAGTATTTAACTTGGAAAAGATATGGTGACTAACGTTTTAGTCACCTAGTCACTAATTTCTCATTTTCTACTAGTGATTATTCAACAAATTACCACCACGATAGTTGGCCAATGAATAACATAGCTAACAATCATTGTTAACACATAATTCAATGCACAATTTAAACTTTTCAATGCACCATACAAAATCACACTGCACTTTCTCTCAGTTTCATTCTTCAACATAGAATATGACTACATCAATTGACAATTCCAATGCATAGTAAGAACAATCACCCATTCCAACGCACAGTAGCAAGATCCTTTAAGTGCTGATCCCACTGCACTATTGTGACAGGTGGTATCAGAGCTCAGTTGGAGCTGGTGCTAGAGCAGGGTTGCTCGTGATGAAGTGACAGTGGTGACAGGTACTTGCTGGTGAAAGAGGTTGGTGAACACTTCCTGATAAGTGTTGCATCAAGGACTTGGGTTGCAGGCATCTTGGTGAAGTTGTTGTAGGGTTGAAACTAGGTTGCTAGGGTTGAAACAACTAGAGTCATTCTATCCTAATGTTCTTATAATAACATACTGACTTTCCTATGTAACATGTACTATCCTAATGTTTCTACAGTACTTACTGTAACTTAATGTGTGTTGAAATTCCAACTGAATTGGAGGTGCAATGAATAACTTTGAAAAACTCATATTTTAATGGGTTGTACTTAGTAAATAGAATTTGATGGTGGGAAATGTATAAAGTGTTCATAGAAATGAATTATTTGTATTTATCTTAATTATAGAAGATATAATAAATATTAGAAATTTTATCGGTATATAATTGAATGATTAATTATAAAATATATAATTAATATTACAAATTTTAATGGTGTATAATTGAAATTTGTAGTATTTTCATTTAGTTATTTACATGTTAGAGGGTGTTTAGTTTAAATATTTTTGGCCAAAGTTTATTAATTTAATGAATGGATTTATTACAGATGTTTATTATAAATAATAGAAAGCAATTTTTTCAGCTTTTTGAATTTTACTTAGGAAAAAAATTATTAGTTAATTATTAATTCTTGAATATATAATATAGATGAATTAAAGAATATTTAGAAAAGTTTATATAGATTTTGCTAAAAAGGAATGAACTATGGTTGAGATATATAAATGAGATGTTAAGCCTTACAAAAGTGATGTAAGAGCATTTTTGGGTTGTAATATTGAACCCCAAAACATATTTAGTTTTTATCATGTTTTGTCTTCTTTTGATTAAGATATCACTTGAAATAAAAGTCCTTGGTGTTCATTGTATGTTAGACATAAAACCTTATTGGAGGCATTGAATTCAACCAATCTCAATTATTTACCACAAGGCACAATAAATTGGGGTTGTAGATGTTAGAAGGAATTATTCCTTGTGATTTTGAAGCACATCACTTGCAGGCTAGTCGTTGGTTATGAAGGAAAACAAAATTACCCATCCATTTTCTAGAGAATGTGATTAATATAGCATGGAAGATGTGGTTGTGTCTCATTAAACGTAATTAAAATGTGATTAGAGCATGTCTAAGAAATATCATTTCCAAAATCTAGATATAGTTAATTATTATAACCAAGAATTCTATAACCAAAATTGTTTCCTAAGGATACATAAAAAAAACAAGATTGAGTTTTAATGTAGATCAAAGGAGAAGACAATAATACCATGGCATCGGCATGATGCTAGTTTAGAATAGGTAAGGGTCATACATGGATAGTTCGAAAGGTAGAGACCAATGTATAATGTGATTTTGGATGCAATTTTTTCAAAATGTTCTCCTGTGATCCTCTTCAACACTCTATTTGGAATACTAAATGTGAATTATTCATAGATTTTGAATAATCAATAGATTTATAAGATCACTAAATTCACCATTATAACAACACTGCTGAAAATTCAATGTAATAAAAGTTAATAAAGGCAAAATAATAACCATGGTTGATGGGAAACTTATTCCAAGTGGAATGTTGGGCAAGACATCTTATTGTGGGTGTTCATTTCGGTTAATATGGCTAAGGAAATTGGAAAAGGCAATGGCTAAGGTTTTGGAAATGCAAAATGGAATTTTTTGCACATTTATTTATGAAAATAATGGAAATTAGGAGAAAAGGGAGGTGAAAGGTCATAGGTTGCATGTGAGGAGGTAATTGAAGGAAAATAATGGAAAACAAAGAAAATAAAGGCCTCATTAATAAAAAGGCTTCTGATGATCAATTCACGGACTTTTTTCAGTTTAGTTTTGGAGATCTCACTCGATTCTCTCTCTCTCTCTCTCTCATACTCTTGGACACAGATGTTTCCTAGGAGCACTCTTGGAGGGTGTGGATACTTGGAGTTTTGGAGCAAGAAGGCAAAGAAAGAGAAGGAAAGTGCAAGAGGACATCGGGATCAACAACTACATTTGATTCAGATTTCAGGTACTAAGCTGCATGTATGTTTTCCTCACTAGTTTTGGCATGAATGGCATATGCATGTGGATTATTGGTCATGATCTGTCACTTGTTAGAAAATCAGAAAGGCAATAAATATTTTCTTGATCTTGATAATTACTTGTGATATTTCTTATTATTATTATTCTTTATATATTCTTTCTTTTGTTCATCAAGCAATTACCAAAAGTAGAAACACATAAACAATAGACACTAGATGTAGGCACATGCCAGGGCAAACCCCCCTCGAGGGGAAAACCCAGTCAAGATAATTCTTCCTTTCAATAGTATTCTTTGAGACTCTTCACCCTAGACTAAGACCAGACCTTCCCTCCACATCATGTCAGCCTCCCAGAATTTCGATCTCTTCCCATCAACTTGGACTATGCAACAACTTATGGCAACTGGTAACTTTGAGCAACAATGAAACTTGGAAGACTTCGATCTCCCAATCTAGGGCACCAAACAGAGAGAGAGAGACACCAAAATTTTGATTTTTCTTTTCTCCTTATACTTCCCCAAACTCGCATTTTCTTCGGCTTCCCGGCAACAAAATTTGCACATTTTCCTAGTTACAAGAGAACTTCACACTTTTGCGCAACAACAAGAGAGTTTCACACTTTTTCCCAGCTACAAGAGAACTTCACACTTCTGCCCAGCAACAAGAGACTTTCACACTTCTTCCTAGCTATAAGAGAATTCGAACTTGATGAGAGAATGATGCTCCAAATGAATTTGATGTGCTTCCTTTTATAGGCTTCTTGTGGGTTCGAATAGGGTCCTTAGGCCGACATGGTGTGGAAGTTACATAATTCATATTTGACTCAATACTTAACCTTTTTACATGATTCAAAAGCCTAAGAAGGGTCTCTTTAAATGTACAATAACTCTACAGACTCAGAATAAATCCTATAAGTCCTCAATGGGAACTTTGACCTAAAACATGGTGACCCAAGCATGAAACCCATGCTTTAATAAGTCATAACAATAATAATAAAAATTATTTTCTTTATTCTTTTGATAAGTACATTACATAATGACTCAAGTACATTATTGAAGACCAAACATAGTTGCATTTTCCAATACTCCCTCTTAACTGCGGAGGTATTCATAATTTACATATACAATGGAAGATCTCAAACTATATGAACCATGAAGAACTTTAGACACCGCAATGCAATGCACTAGATTCTTGACTAGGGAAATATATCCAAATAGCCACTCAATAGTTAAGGCACCGCAATGCAAAGGACTAGATTCCTGACCAAGGAAATCTATCTAGGTGGGTCTAATATGGACCCAAGATTTTAGCCCTTTTAGGTACCCTCAGACTTAGTTTTTAACCATCAACCTAAAAATCCAGGTGTGTATCCAAAACATATCTCTTTGATTAACACCACTTTTCCAACTTCTAGACATCAATACAATGTGTCAGCTAGATGTCCTATAAGGAAATGCTTCACTCGCAAAGCCTCAACACCCCTTGATCCAGCAGATCAAGAATAACCAATCTCTCCCAATAAAAATTGATTGGTAACCAACATGCTATTAAATCCTTCAAGAGATTCACCTGTACAAAAACAAACCCGATCAATAATATATTTTCTCATGTACATAATCAAATACAAACATTCGGGGTTTAATAGACAACAGATGTTGCTTCTCAACTTTCCATAGTAGATCAACTGAATCTTTGGCAGAAGATTCCTCAATCATACATTTTTCTTCCTACTTTATATGCAGCAGCATTTTCACCAATCAGATCCTTCTTTCCTTCTTTCAACAACATTTCAAAATGCATTCTCAAATTTCCTTCTCCTACTCATGACCTTCACTAAAACGTATGGTTGTTAGTCCTGTTCTAGTGCACGACACATGAAGCAGAGAATCATATTTGTCACTCCCTCTTAACCAGAGAGGATCTAATCATTCCTATATAGGGAATATTATCAACCATCCTCTTATCCTAGGAAGATCCCTTCCATTCGAGCTCCCTGATAACTTAGGAAGTTCTACTTCTTCTTTTCATCATCAGAGAATATTTCGTGGCTTCCAACTATTTCATGAGAGTTATAATCATCCTCATCATGCTTTTCAAATCGATCATCTTCACCAAGTTGAAGATTGTGTACCAGCACAACTTTCTTGTCACATCAAGCATCTTCACCAATTTGAAGATTGTGTACTTGCATAGCTTGCCTCTCACATCAAGCATCTTCACCAAGTTGAACATTTTGTACCTACACAGCTTATATAGCAAGTACAACCAAATTTATAGAAGCATGGAGTTAGCCATATCAAAATCACAGAAGAATTTCATCTTTATACAAATTAGATACTCAGACTTAATTACAGACAAGAGACATATACTCTTCAACATCTTTCTAGGGACTTTGTTATACACCTTAGATTATTTCATAAAAACATTAATTCCATCTAGGGTTTCAGTGTGTCTTCCAAAGGTATGACATACCTTACTACAACATATATAAAATCCTAGAAACAATTTACACAAATATAGATTTGCAAAGTATATAACAACCTTTCAAAATACATATGTTAGACTTCTCACTAGGGATTCATACAAATCCTAGATTTCATACAAAATAATCAATCAAAGTCAATTACGGCTTAGTCATTAAACTGACCATCTTCCACTAGGGTAAGTTCCAACCCCTAGATTTTCAATCAACCATCAAACAAACACTAACATGATCAGCTACCACTGGGGTTAGTTTGCAAACCCTAGATTTTTGAGCAATCATCACACTCAACCAAAAATTCAAATTTTAACAATCTCTTCACAAATCTGAAATTTTCATATAGTCAACACTCATTAGAGATTTCTACTTCAACCTAGAATTCCATTTTCACAAGATCAAAAATCTTATATAAATCTCAAATCATCATATTTCAAATATTTTACTTTGACTAAGGTTTAACTCGAAAAACCCTAGAATTCCACAATCTCAACAATCATTAAATAAATAGATCTTAGATTTCATTTCACATTGGGATTTAAGTGCAAATCCCTAGATTTTAATTTCAAAAAATCATCTAATAGATTTTAGAGTGTCACATATACTAGATAATTTTAATTTCATTGGAGTTTAGCTACAACACCCTAGATTTCCATATATCATCATCCTAGAATCTCATACAAGGACTTCCATTAAATCCTAAGACTCATAACCATCAATTACTAGGTCATCACACATATCTAGGAATTCATAACCATGTGTAAGAATATCATATGTCCAATAACATTAATATATTTCCTAGACCAAGCTAGGGTTTAAATAAAAAAGGGACATATCTATACATGCCTAGATTTCATCATCATGCAAATATATTTCATATCATGTGTTAGTCAAACCCAACTTCATAAATATCAATAAGAGTTAGACACACAATCATCTTGATTACACTAGGGTTTTATCAAACAAACACACACATACCAATGGAAACATTTCTAAGACAATGTAAGGGTCTTGCTCACACATTCCACCAGACCCCAAGTTCCAATGTAGAAATGTAGCAAACCCTACATTACAAAAGACTTCAAAGGTTCCAGGATTTTATACCTTATCTCTCAACCCTAACAAGTTAGGATTTCTTGATCATACCAAAATCCCAAACATGACATCGTCAATAAAAACTTCAACTAGCATTTCATAGTATCCTTAATTAGCTTTTAGGATTTAAAACAATAGTATACTCTTTGCTTAGGGTTTTTCCAGAACCTGACTAGGGTTCTACATTGTCTATCAAGTATATGAGAAGGATGGGTAGATTTATCAAGAGAATAATCACCTAAACACGAATCACTAAGATTCAATACAGCTAGTCATAACAGAGTTAGTAATAGATCATCAAATGTATAGTCCTTTTAATGAATGTATTCAAAGCATACCTTTATTTCTTGACTAACCTTGTATTGAAAGAACCTCCTTCTTTCAGATGTTTTCCCCAGTCAAGACAATAGAGGGAGAGAGGTGATTAGTATTTCATATAATCAAAACTAAATGAGTACATGAACCAAAACTAAAAAGACATGAAATACTTATCTTCATAAAGAAGGTTGCCGCAATAGCTCATTCTTTAAAATTGATGCTTGGCGAATGTTCTTAATAGTGAACAGCTTCACAAGGCTTCATACATCTCCTAAGAATGATCGATTTTATCCATGAATGGGACAAGATTTTCTTCTATCCATTCTACCATCAGAGTCATAGGCACCAATTCTAAATCCATGATTTCACTTTGTCGGCGTCACTGGCTTCTTCTATGGGCTTCTTTACATTTCCTTTTACCAAGTCCAACACCTTGTTCTTCTCAAGGATTAGGTTAATCCTCTTCTTCTAGGATTTGAAGTTAGATTCTCCTTCAATTTTGTTCTCACCCTTGATTGAGTTAGACATCCTCCTTGCATATAATAGACTCCTTCCCTGAGATAGTACCTATGAATGGATCAAGTGCTTAAGACTGCCATTTTCTTCCTTTTTCAGCAAAGCTCTAATACCATGTTAGAAAATCAGAAAGGCAGTAAATATTTTCTTGATCTTGATAATCACTTGTGATATTTATTATTATTATTATTATTATTCTTTATATCTTCTTTCTTTAGTTCATCAAGAAATTACCAAAAGCAACAACACATAAAACAATAGACACCAGATGTAGGCACATGCCAAGGAAAAACCCCCCTCGAGGGGAAAACTGAGTCAAGATAATTCTTCCTTTCAATAGTATTCTTTGAGACTCTTCACCCTAAATAGGGACCAGACCTTCCTTCCACACCATGTCAACCTTCCATAATTTCAACCTTTTCCAAGCAACTTTAACTATGCAACAACTTACAACAACTGGAAGCTTCTGACAATAGTGAAACTTGAAGGACTTCGATCTCCAAATATAGAGCACAAACAGAGAGAGAGAGAGTGACACCAAAAATTTGATTTTTCTTGTCTTCTTAGACTTCCCCAAACTCGCATTCACTTTGGCTTCTCAGAAACAAACTTTGCACCTTTTCCCAATTATAAGAGAACTTTGCACTCCTGTCCAACAACAAAAGACTTTCGTACTTCTTCCCAGATACAAGAGAATTTGAACTTGATTAGAGAATGATGCTCCAAATGAATTTGATGTGTTTCCTTTTATAGGCTACTTATGGGGTCGAATAGGGTCCTTAGGCCACTTGATCTTCTCTTAGGCCGACATGGTGTGGAGGTTACATACTTCACATTTGACTTAATATTTTTACATGATTCAAAAGCCCGAGAACGGTCTCTTTAAATGTACAATAACTTTATATATTCAAAATAAATCCTAGAAGTCCTCAATGGGGACTTTGACCTAAAACATGGCGACCCAATCATGAATCCCATGCTTTAATAATTCACGACAATAATAATAAAAATTATTTTCTTTATTCTTTTAACAAGTACATTACATAATCACTCAAGTACATTATTTAAGATCGAACATAACTACATTTTCCAACATCACTGGCATGGAGTACTACCTAGATTGACAATCAATTTTCCTAGCCTTTCCATTTCCTGGATAATCATGGTGATTGTGAATTTATTTCCTTGTTTTGTTTTGGTTGGTTCTCATGTTTCCTTTATCTTGGATTGAGTTATTAGTTCCTAGAAGCCCTGGATGGATGAATTCTTTGGAATCCCTGTAATAGCTTAAAATGAGTTACTAGCCCTAGAAACCTTGGTTGGAAAAATGCTCTAGAAGCCCTTGGCGGGTTGAGTTACTAGTCCTGGAAGCTCTAGTTGGAAAAATTATCTGGAAGCCCGACAACAGTTGTGGGTTGAGTCACTAGTCCTGGAAGCCTTGGTTGGAACAAACACTCTAGAGCCCTAGAAGGATTGGGTAGAGACCAATCTGTTGATGGTTTTGTGATGTCTAGTTGTGAGATGGAATTAGTGCTTGATGGGTTGAGCTGGTTGGCCTTTGGAAGCCCTGGATGGTTTTGGATTGATGTGTTCTATGAGATCCCACATTAATTCTTGGAATATGGCACGGGGGTGAATGGCTGAAGAGAGATTTGGCTCAACCATTCTACAGTCGAGTGGAACGTGGAAGTCCCATCTCAGGTTTGGATTTTGCATCATCAATATGAGGTTATTTCTTCTTGTATTTATATCACTATTATATTGGTTTATATGTGGATTATATGGTTGTGATTTCCTTGGTATTTCTGTTTCTATTATGTTGGTTATGTATATGTTTTATGACCATAGCTATGTATGGCTCTCATCATGTTTTTACTTGTAAATGGTTGGACAATGTATATGTGACCTAATGGATGAAACTACAACTAATGTTTTGAGGCATTAATTCTTCTTAGCGATTCTCAGCTGAGTATGAGACCCCTATGCTATGATTTGTTATTCACACATATAGATTACATATTTGGCATATGTTTGATGAAATTCCTATCATGGCTAGTGGGGATCCAGTCAAGGTCTTGTTAAAGTATTTGCATTTGCCTCATTGTTTCCTTGTTATATTTCTATTATGAAGGTGTCATTCAATTCTAGGCAGTGACCTGGGCTTTAGGCCTGAAAACGTGGCTCAAATCTCAAGGACATTAGAACAACACTAAGAAAAATAGTCCCTCGACTCTGGCATGCTTTGTCATGAGAGCATCCATAGCCTCCTAGACGTTGTCAACCCCATATCATGGGAGTGTCTGGATGTCAAGTGCTCTAATCCCTCAATGGGACTTAGGGACTAGTTACTAAAAATGTTGAGATGGTTATTAGGGGTCTTGTAGCTGATGTCGAAGGTATGTATAATGTGTTTCAGTTGGTTCCACTTCCTTAACGTGACTTAGGAGGTTGAGTCATATCATAGTAACTTCTCATCACATGTTTACACCATTTGGTCAGTTACTTGACTAGATGTGGGAGGAGCGCATCAAAGAGTGGTATTAGATCATGGTTCACCACTGGGACTGGATGGGTTGGGTGCTGATCATGAATTTATGACGATTTCAAGTGTGTCTCTTGTGTTCTAGGACCATGTTATTGTTGCATTTGTATGGTATGAGTCATGGTTGTAGTAATGCTGTCATGGAAAGTTGCCATTGTTGTTGTCTAGTGCGTTGTTATGAGTGTGTGGTTGATCATGCATCACGTACGCATGTAAATGTTCACATTTGGTCAAGTGTACAGTGATGTAGTGGCTTTTTTCATGCATGATGTCATGGTATGTGTTGTTGATAAGGTCATGCATTGATGACTGGATCTTAGCTAGAATGATGGTTACATGGTTATATACTTATGTGTTATGTTTCAATATGTTGTCATGATTATGTTATACATGTATCACACTAGTTTGTTGATATTGCAAATGAGATATCTGCCCGAACTATACTAAGGTACATTGGTTTATTGTGATTTGGTTTAGCTATCACGATATACCTTGTAGGAAGAAATATCAAAGATGGCTAACAAGATGGTATACTATAGTTCCCGATACTCTCCCTATGGATCAAAAGAGCAGCGTGGTGTTCGACACTCTTTTGATATGGAAAACACATTAAGAAGATTAAAGGTAGAAATAAGGAGTTGCAAAGGAAACAATGACATAATCACACAAGCACAAGAGAAACAAGTAGAGGTAAATGCAGTGATACTTCATAGTTTGTCATATTTGCAGTGACAGGGACCACTTCAGGTCAGCCATGAGTAGGAAAAAAAACTAATGGGGCATATGGTAGTAGGTATCATCGTAGTTATAGATCAGATAGAGATGACATAATGAGAGATGGAAGGTTGTTGGACACTTCGGATAGGAGAGGGGATGGACACAGGAACTATTCTAGTTCTAGTTCAAATAGGAACTATGATCATCATCGTTATCATCCTTACAAGAGGAGTGATAGGAGATATTTGTCAGACAAGTTTAAGAAAGAAAAGCCACCTACATTTGATGGAGATATGAAGAAATAATGGGATTCAGAGGCATGGTTACTTGGTATGAGGAAGTTCTTCCGGTTACATGACTATTCAGAGAACATGAAATCCAGAATAGCTACCTTCAGTCTCAGAGGTAAAACAAAGATTTGGTGGGAAGACGTGAAGAATGTCAGAGGTATACATAACGATAACTTGACGTGGAATGAGTTTGAGTAACTATTCAAGAAGAAGTACCTATCGAAGAGATACTTTGATGACAGTTCAAAATAATTATATGAGCCAAAGATGGGATCGATGATAGATGAGGAATACACTAGCAAGTTCTTGGAGCTACTATGGTATGTGCCTTACCTCAAGGAGGAGAAGGCCGAGATTCAAAAATTCATTAGTGGATTTCCTATTGCATTCAAAGACAAGATTGAGTTCAGTGACCCTAGATCCTTGGAGGAGGCCAACTGAAAGCTAAAGAATTGTTATGAACAATCAAAGTGCAGATTCGAGACTAAGTTAGACTAGAAAGGTAATGCAAAGAATAAAGGAAAATGGGAGAAGAAGTGAGCAAGAACTTAGGGTACAAGTAATAGAGAGAATTTAGTGCCATCTGAGAAGTTCAATGCATCAGACAGAGGACAGGGATTTCAATACGAGGAGCATAATAAGGGTGAAAGTTGGAAGCCTATACAGTGTTGGACTTGTGGCAAAGATCATTGCAGGAGAGATTGTCCACAGAATCAGAGCGGTAGGCCTCAGATATATAGTGCACATGAGGTGCAGATTGTTGGGGATGTTTGTCAGAGTATTCATCATATCTATGTAGTGTTGGATAACAGATAGACAAACCATCAGGCATCTATTATTGAGATCAATGGTAAGCTTTGTGATCAAGTTGTTTCTATTTTGATTGAATCTAAATCTAGTTATAGTTATGCTATTCCTGACCTGGTAGATAAGTGTGGTTTGAATAAGGAAGTGCATGAAAAGTCTTGGTTAGTGTAGTTGACTATAGGTACAAAGAAGTGAGTTCATCATTGGGTAAGAGCTTGTGCATTTGATTTGAATGGTATGCCTACTGCAACATATTTGAATATATTACCATTGGGATCATACAATATGTTTTTGGGCATGGATTTGTTGTACCTTCATAGAACCAAGGTGGATTGTTATGACAAATCTATTGAGTGCTTGGATGAAAATGGAGAACCAAGAGTCTTACAAGGTAAGAAGAAATCCACATCAGTTAGGATGGTAACAATTATGCAGGTAAAGTGTAGCTACAAGAAAGGGTGTGTGTTATTTGTAGTACACATCTATAGTGAAAAAGGTAAGAAAGTTTAAGATGCAGATGCTTTGAGAAGGTACCCAGTTCTACAGTTGTTCCAAGATGTATTTCTTGAGGATATTTCGGAGTTTCCACCTCACAGGGAGGTATACTTTTCTATTGAGTTGTTGCTAGGGGTAGCTCCAACATCAAAGGAACCTTACAGGATAAGTACACCCGAGTTGGTAGAGTTGAAGTTGCAGTTGAAGGAAATGATGGATAAGGGATACATTAGGCCAAGTGTATCAGCATGGGGTGCACTGGTATCATTTAAGAAGAAGAAGGATGGTAATATTAGATTGTGCATTAACTATAAGGAATTGAACACAATGATCATTAAGAACAAGTATCAGTTACCGAGGACTAATGAATTATTTGATCAATCGGAGGGAGCAGAAATGTTCTCAAAGATTGATCTAAGATCCATATATCATCTGGTACTCATCAAGGAGGAGTACATTTACAAGATAACTTTCCAGACCAAGTATGGGCATTATTAATTTGTTGTAGTTCCATTCGGTTTGACTAATGCTCTAGCTACATTTATGTGCTTGATGAATAGTTGTTGCATCCATATTTGGATAAGTTTGTTATTGTGTTCATTGATGACATATTGGTATATTATACGAATGAGGAAGATCATGTTGAGCATTTAGTAGTAGTGTTGGGGTTGTTGAGAGAGCATCAGTTGTATGCTAAGCTCAACAAGTGCAGTTTCTTTCAGACTAAAGTGCACCACTTCGGACATGTGGTTTCCAATGATGGCATAGAAGTGGACCCAAAAAAGATAAGAGCTCTCATGGAATAGGTGGCTCCTAGAAACGCATATGAGGTGAGGTCTTTCATGGGGTTGGTAGGCTATTATAGGCGGTTGATCAAGAACTTCTCACATATTCCTTATCCTATTACATCATTGCAGAGAAAAGGTAAGAAGTTGAATGGACAGAGGAGTGTGAATCTAGTTTTGAGTAGCTCAAGCAGTTGTTGACACATACACCAGTGTTGAAGATTGCAGACCTGGACAAAGAGTTTGTGGTATGCATAGATGCTTGCAAGAGAGGACTTGGTGGGGTCCTTATGCGGGATGGACAAGTGGTATGTTATGAGTCACGAAAGTTGAATGAGCACAAGAAAAACTACCCCACTCATGATCTTGAGTTGGCAGTGATCATACATGCATTGAAGATGTGGAGGCACTATCTTCTAGGAAGGAGGCTTGTATTGATGAGTGATCACAGTGGTTTGCGGTATCTATTTGACAAACCAAATCTAAATGGAAGGCAAGCTCAGTGGTTGGCTATGATCAGTGAGTTTAACTTTGAAATCAAGTACATCAAAGGTAAAGAGAATAAGGTGGCAACTGCTCTTAGTAGGTAGGTATAGGTAAATCACTTAGCAGCTGTACACTCCTGTGGGAAAGAATTACATGATATGATCTTGTAGGTAGGCTAGCAGGATGACAGGTATATGGATATCGTGCACAGGCTACAACAGGGAATAGGTAGTAGTACAAGTATAGGTACATATGGTAGTATAGGTATAGGTACACGTACATGTAGTGGTACAGGTACATGTGCAAGTGTACAGGATGAGGATTATCATCTCACAACAAACAGATTGGTTAGATTTAGAGGCAAGATATATGTTTTGGATAACAGTGAGCTCAAGAGGGTGATATTGAGAGAGTTTCATGCAAAACTATATTCAGGTCACCCAAGTTATCAAAAGACACTGACCGTAGTGAAGAAATTTTATTATTGACCGAACCTGAAGATGGATGTAGCAGAGTTTGTGGCTAGGTGCTTGGATTGTCAGCAAGTGAAGGTAGAGTGTAAGAATCCACATGGACTGCTACAACCAATTGTGATTCTGGAGTGGAAATGGGAGGTAATTTCTGTGGACTTCATCACAGGTTTTCCGAGGGCAGTGAGACAACATGATTCCATAATGTTTGTTGTGGATAGGTTGACAAAGGTTGCACACTTCATTCCAGTGAGGTATATCTTCTCAGTTAGCGATGTAGCATAGGTATTCATTAGGGATGTGGTTAGATTACATGTGGTTCCAAAGCAGATTGTGTTAGATAGGGATGCGAATTTCACTTCCACATTTTGGAAGGAGTTATTTGTAGGTTTGGGCATAGAGGTTGCCTTCAGTACAACTTATCATCTGCAGACAGATGAACAGACAAGGAGGGTCAACAAGATATTGCAGGACATGTTGAGGATGTATGTGATGCATTAGCATTGAAAGTGGGAAGAGTATCTTCCACTGGTAGATTTCGCTTACAACAATGGGTATCAGGAATCTTTGAAGATGAGTCTGTTTGAGGCATTGTATGGGTGGAGTTGCAATACTCCCATCAGTTGGAGTGATCTAATTAATAGGGAATTTATTGGATCAAACATGTTGTTGTACATGGAACAAGAAATGTAGGTAATTAGGAAGAATTTGGAAGAAGCACAAGATAGGTAGAAGAGTTATGCAAATCGGAAGAGGTTGTTTAAGGAGTTCTAGGTTGGGAACATGTGTACTTGTGCATAAAACCAAAGAAGAGCTCCTTATGGATTGGATCATGTGCCAAGTTGGCACCATAGTTTAATGGACCCTTCAGTATTATTGAGAGGATTGGGCTTATATGATGCCTCATGAGTAGCTATAAAATTGATGCTTGTATAACTAAATTTCTTGGGAAATTGCTCCTTGAAAAAACATGAATAAGTAGGAGGACTACAATTGTCTAAATAATTATCTAAGTTTGAAACCCACACGAGTAGAGATTATGAAACAAAAAAGGTAGTGAATTAGGGCTCATGAACCCATTTGGAATCCAACCTCAGAGGAAGTGAGGCACCCATGCATTTTCCAATGACCCCATAAATTTGTGGAACATTATTAGTTAAGTTTATGGTACACATCATTGAATTTCGTTGATAATCAAATGATATAATCAGGATTGGAGGGTTGAATGTGTAGATGGGAGAGACTATATATTGGTAAAGAGATATAATATCCACATCTTGATAATTTCATATTGACATTGATTCTCAGCTCAACCAGTTTGAATGTGGAAGGTCGTCATGCTTCCCTTGTCACAAAAAGTTTGGGTTTGTGTATCTTTGTTATAACTTCCATTAGGGCCATTGAGATTTTTTTTACTGAGTTTGAGTTGTTAATAAAAAGACAAACTTGATGGAATATTAGAGTTACTAAATACTCTAATATCCTCTACTATTAATGGTACAATGAAAATCAGTAAGGCCACTCTCACTAAAATTAGGACTTGTTTACAAAATGCACAAGACATGATAGAATTTCTCTAGCTCAAATCACAACTCCAACAAGGTGAACTAAAACAAAAGAACCAACATTCTGAACTAGTTTGTATTTGGCAAATTCATTATTTGAGATTGATTCCCATGAGTACCGAATACATGATAAAATTGATGATGTCAATTTAGGAGAAGATTTAAATGAAGATGAGGTTCAGTTTGCACTTCCCAATCCCATCATCAGAAATTGGGGAGAACTTATCAACAACAACAACAAAATTGGTCTCATATATGAAAATGATGTAAAATTATATATTCCAAACTATTCCAAACCAATCTAGTTTCAAAGTGTTGGGTTCCTTCGGGACAATTCATCTTCACTTGCTCCACATATTTCTCTTCTTCCACAGACACTTCAAATTGTGAGATGCCAACATTGTGATTGATTTAGCCATGTGAAAGATCAATTTTTTTATCTTCACCCTTGTGAGCATTGTGGAAAACATACTCATCGTTTAGACATATGTTCTAGACAATAATTCTACATGAGAAAATATTCACCTTGGATGGATCGCTTCTAGGAAATGGTCTTCAAGAATTAAGAAGATATATAATTCATACTTCAAAGTTCATTCTCAAGTATTGGCACATCATTAGGGGAATTTAGAGGTAAAAACTGAGCCTCAAAACAAAAATGTACTGACGAAGTCAACTTTAAAAAAAATAATAAGATTCAAGATGATGATGTCATCCTAGGTTGAATATTTTGGAGGGAAAAGAAGAAAACTATTTTTTAATTGTATTTTCGAATTATTTCCTTATATATTTACTCAAATATCAATTATATACACTAATTCAATGTAGAATTATTTCCAAATCCAATGAGTACCCACTCTACATGATTTTGAGTACACCCATAATGAAAATTTTGAAAATACATGAAAAAATGTGTTCAAACACATTTTTTCATGTATTTTCATTTTTTTTCACTGTGGGTCAACTCAAAAGTATGCAGAGAGGGTACTCATTGGATGTGGAATTTAATTTTTCATCTAATTAGTATCTATACTTGACATTTGAGTAAACCTATAAGGAGATAAGCCAGAAATACAATTACAAAGATATAGTTTTCTTTCATTTTCTTTAAAATTTTGTAACTCTTATTTTTTTATTTTCCTTAGGAGACCCATTTTAGACCTCAAAATTCCCCTAATGCTTGTAGTGGATAGATCATCATCTTCTCACCTTGTATTTGACATGGTGGGAATATATGGTCAACTACTAGTTTCAAAGATAGATCAAGCGAGCCAGAGTCAAAGTTGTAGCTAGAGGCAAATCCATGTTACAAGAGCATGATTTAGTTGGTGGCTAGCTTTAAGCCACCATTGGTACATGGATTCAATTTATGTTACCAACTTCATTAGTTTGTGGTCATCTTCAAACCATCACCACGGAGTACTTCCACTTTGCAGAAGACTTCAAATTTTAGCTAGATTCATAATTGTTCTGGAACTACTTTGATCCATGTTACAGAATTGATGGTCAACCTTAAACCACCACCTGTATAATAATTCAACTTCTACTATCCATCATCATGGAGCACTTCCATTTCTCAAAATACTTTAGTTCCTAGCTATATTCAAAATTCTTCAAGGAATTGCTTCGAACCAAGTTCCAAAGTTGGTGGCCAACCTTAAACCACCACTGATAGAAGACTTCATCTTCTGCTACCTCATTTGATATTCCTTAAACTGCTATTTCAAAGAGCAAATCCAACCATTGGCTACTATGCACTTTTATATTTCTGCTCTCTTCTTGGACTCACATACACCTTAAAGGTGGTGGGGTTGGGGGGGGGGGGGGAGGAGGGGCATGTTGGAAGCATAATCCTCTTATGTTATGAAAACTTGGATTTTTCACTTGAAGAGGAAGGAGAAAATCCTCAAGTGAATACTAATAGCTATGGGAGGTTGAAAGGACCCCTTGGAAGATGAAAACCAAGGGTCAATAAAATTGTATTAATATGTATATCTTGTGAATATAAGGCCTCTCATGTATTATCCAAATTAGTATATTATTTGGCGTGTGTTCAACAATTTATAAGATAATCCAAACATATAACTAATTTCCTATTCACTTTTATGCAGTTCCAAATTTATACATTATTTCCATTTGATTCCAAAGATAATGGTACTCCAATGGCATGGATTTTCATGTCAATATTTATGACTTCTAATATTTCCGAATGGATGGAAATGCTACTTATTAAAATTTTCATGGGTATGTTAAAATGGAAGTTAAATGCATTCATGGTGGTAGAAGCAGTTGTTGAGATCAATGCTATCAAGTATAGATAATTATCAGTGTGTTGTTTCTCCATTTCTCAAAATGCAATGTGGCATACATTGTTGTAGACTCATTATGAAAATATACATATATTTTAACTTTGTATAACATATATGTGTAATAAGGCCATATTTTGATGTGAAGCTTGTTCATGCATTTGGCATGTTAGAAAGGCATGGTTAAAAAATCATTTAATGAAAGTGAAAGACGATACTATAAGGCATGTCATGTTTAAGAATTTAGGTAACATTATCCACACTCAGGAAAATGCAAATTATTTGCTTGAGTAGGCCAATAATTTTCTAAATTCCTTATAAGAAGAAATTGCTTGTGTTAAGTACTTTAGAGTGCAATGGTTGGGTAGAATAGGCTTGATTGTTTTAACTTTAATTTTCATATTTTTGGTGTAATTGTGTTTATTATTAACATATGTTCTTTGGTGTTCATTGTAAATATGGGAAAAATGTTGTTGTAACTTAAGTTGTTATAGATAAGAAACAAGTGGAGCTATTAAGTCATAACATTCACAATATAAAACAAGTTCTTTTAAATTCAATACAAGCAACTGCATATCATCAAGTGGATTGGTTGGTGCATTAGTTGTGTTCAGTGGTCCAATTTTATTTTTTGGTGGTATCAGTGCACAAAGGAAAATGCTTTCCACAAAAATTATGGGGTGGATAAAATAAAATCCCACTCATGGCTAAGAGCACAATCTATTCCAGATTGTATTGTGACATTACAACACTCAAATCCTTCAATGGCATGAGTTCAAAGTCAACAAGATAAAATAATTATGGTGTGGCATTCAAGTTTAGTCTTTTTGATGTGTGATTATAATTGGGAAATAAAACGGATATTTGTGGAAGGATGTCTGTTATGAAACCAGCTCACAAAAAGATAGAAAAGATAGATGAAGGCCTTAGAAATAAGCCTCTTCGAGGGGGCAACCTCCTTTACATTACACAAATTAACAATTCGTGGATGATTCAAAGGACAAGACAAAACCTCCTTTCTATATATAGGAGGCTAAGGGGTCACAATATAACCAAGACAACCTAACAATAATAATATAAAGGCACAAAAATAACAATAGAGGGATTCTATGGGGCACAGTAATAACAATATGGGGACAACAGGGGCACAACAATATTAATAAGGGATACAACTACAATATTAATTAGGGCATCACTAGTAGTATATGGACCTAACATGCCCCTGTCCTTCAAAAAAGTGTTGTCCTCAATGCTTGAGTAGTTATGGATGCTTCTGTATAAAATTCTCATCCTGCCATGTGGAATCTTCAACAGATAAGTTCTTCCACTTGATGAGATACTCTAAAATGGATCAATTTTATAGTTGTCGAGTTCTTGTTTCTATGACTGCTTCCAGTTCCAATATATTTTTTCCTTCCTCATCAAGTTCTGGCAATATTTTTTGAACTGGAAGCTTGTTGCCTATAACCTTATTTAAACATGAAACATGGAAAACTGGGTGCACTCGAGAAGCTGCAGGAAGCTCCAATTTGTATGCCATTGCACCAATCTTTTGCAACACCTTGTATGGACCATAATACTTTGGTGACAATTTGTTATCCTTATTAACTTTCTTGAGGGACATTTGTTTATATGGTTGTAGCCGTAGGAATACCCAATCACCTACATCAAAACTTCTTTCACTATGATGTTGATCTTCCTGTTGTTTCATTCTATTATGTGCCAACACAAGGTTATCCTTTAAGAGTTGGAG
>APFE030153523.1:23639-34880 GCA_000404065.3 Pinus taeda
TTCTCAACACACTTATGACCTTTAGTGTATTTTCTATCACAACTGTAACAAAGCCCTTTTGCTCTTTTTTCTTCCAATTGTTGTGGTATCAACCTTATAGGTTGTGGAAGGCTAGGGGCAACAACACTTCCATCTTTATACTTGTGAATGGTATGCATCTTGGTTGCCATAATTTTTCTTTCCATTTTTCTTGCTAACCTGAATGCCTTCTCTAATGAATCAAGTTCCAAAAGGCGAACATAATGTTGGATATTATCCTTTAAAGTCCCTATGAACACATCAATCCTATGACCCTCTGGAATATTTTTTACTCTTATGTTCAATTTTTGGAACTCCTCAATGTGCTCCATTATTGAACCCTTTTGTTTGAGAATGATCAATTGGATAAAAAAAAGTATTGCCTTTTGTATCCTCATAATGTGTTGTCAATTCTTCCATAAAAATTGCCCAAGTGATAATTTGTTTACGAGACCAAAGCCATTGATACCATACAAACTAATTTGGTTCCAAATATAAAGTTGCAATATGTACCTTTTCTATGTTTTGCAAATTATTGAGATTGAAAAATTGCTCCATTTGTAATATCCATGTTGCGGGATCCTTGCCGTCAAGCTTCCTCATTTCAATTTTTGGAACATGGTGGGTCTTCGATCCAACATTAGAGTGTATGAAATCATGATTAACATTTATTTTGTTCTCATCATGAGTTTCCTTTACTACCCTTTCACCATTAGTGACCATTTCTTGTAGCAACTTATTCAAATTTATCTTCAATTCTTCCATCTTATCATCCATGCCATCCATTTCAGCGTTCCATGCCCATCCATTTCAGCGTCCATGCCATTCATCTTAGCATCCATGCCATTCATCTTAGCTTCCATGCCATCCATCTTAGCTTCTATGCCTTTCTTTAAAAAATCCGTCTTAGCTTCTACACCTTTCTTTAAACCATCCATCTTAGCTTCTACATCTTTCTTTAAACAACCCATCTTAGATTCTGTTACTTTTTGTGCAAGTGACACTTGTTGCACTTGGTCTCGTAATTTTGATATATCATGTTGCATTTCTTCCTCTTCTTGAGTCATGCTAGAGCTTTCAAGTTGCTTACTAGGTGTTTGCATTTTCTTTCCTTGGGGCATCAATTACCGATAATAATGCTCTATTATGCCCTTTGAATTCCTTCAAACTAATTTTTCAAACCAAGCTTATGCAAAAATTTTACAAAAAAACTACACACCTTTTTTCACTTTGTAAGAGCTTGATATTGAATCTGATGTATCCCTGTAATTTCAGATCATCCAGTTCTGAAATTGTAACCTACAGTAGCCCTCTATGTCCTCTTTCCAATGCCACCAGTATGATCGAATGTAGTTTCTCCAAGGCAGAGTTATGCACAATCTCCCAAGATGACCTGATTATATACCTCTCCAGAAGAGCAAACTTGTATGAAGTGTCACGTCTCATTTTTTAGACCTTTGGCTCTAAAAAAATATATACAAGAAACTACAGTCCGTCTTCTTTTTGTACCTTCTTACGAAATTTAAATCTGATGCTTAGAGAGAAAGTTATGACGATTTCCCCTAGGTCATCTGTTTGGAATGTAATTCAGGAGTTTGCAAAAAGACCAACTTCCTCAGATCATATCTCCGCAAATATAGCACACAAAGCTCTAAAATTTGTACCCAAGGTTCAATGTGATTTCGTCTCAAATGGTTTTTTTTTTTTTTGCTTCTGAAACGTCACAGAAAAAAGTTATAGAGAAAATGCCACGATGACCTATTTGGAGCAGTGAAACTGTAGAATCCAAAGCTCTAATACCAAATGTTATGAAACCAACTCACAAAAAGATAGAAAATATAGATGAATGCCTTAGAAATAAGCCTCTTCGAGGGGCCAACTTCCTTTACATTACACAAATGAACAATTTGTGGATGATTCAAATGACAAAACCTCCTTTCTATATATAGGAGTCTAAGGGGTCACAATATAACCAAGCCGACCTAACAATAATAATATAAAGTCACAAAAATAACAATAGAGGGGTTCTACGGGGCACAGTAATAACAATATGCGAACAATAGGGGCACAACAATATTAATAAGGGATACAACTACAATATTAATGGGGGCATCACTAGTATTATAGGGACCTATCAATGTCATTAAGGTTAGCATTGTGAGGGAAAAAATAAGGTTGGAATGATAAGAGATAGAATCAAGAATCAATGAAACAACTTGATACTAGGTATTTAAGTATTTCATATTAAATATGTAGATCAATGAAAATAAATAATAGTGCTTGTGATATAATATGATGCAATGTTTTATTACTAGATACCTGAAAATGATGGATTTAGAATTGTGGATACTTGGATGTTGATGCCATGGTAATCATTTCATAACTTGGTGAGTTTTATGTTTGTTATCACTCTTTTACTATTGATATGACTATTTGTTTTTTTCTTTGTAGGTAAAGATAATGTTAATTCTTTGATGGATTCTTCCACTAATGTTAATCTAAGTCACGGACAAGAAAATGACTCAAAACATTTGTCATATTTTGAGTCACTTGATGGCCCTTAGCATTGCAACAAAAATGTTGCAACTCCCAAGGGTATCAAATTTAACTATCAACCTCAAGTTAATTCAAACTTAAGAGGGGTCGAAATTATATGTGCAGCAAGCATTGTCTCTTTCTCTTGTTGAATTTTATGTAGGTGGAAACATTGAAATCAAAGCTAGACGTACATAGACCAAGTTAACTAATCTATGCTACAAGAAAAATGAAGTGCATGAAATGAATTGCTGAAAGGAAAATGGCACACAAACCTAAGCTACTTGTAATGGAATAAAACACACTTGCACACTTCTATACTATCTGCAATGAAATGAAAGCACATTGCTGAAATAAAAGGTTATGAATTGAAACCCCTAATTTGTATGAAAAAAATATTATAAAGAAAATTAACAAAATCATCTACAAGGTCTCTATACCTCCAAGTTCCATTATCAGGGTTCCATAAGTGTTGTAAGATACCAACGATGTCAAATCATGAATTTATTGCAAAACCAAGTGAGATTGAATGGATGGTTACAAGCTATTATAGGAGTCCATGTTTTGCTACAAGAGACAGTCCAAAGAGCATGTAACTAAGAAAAATGTGAGTTTGAGAAGAAAGAAAGCTATGGAAAAGTTAGATATTGATAAAATCAACCTGTTCATCTTTAAGACAACCTATTGCAAGTTTAACCTAACAAATCTGAACTTTGTGTGTTTCTTGTAGCTGCAAAATTGGTTAAAAAACAAAATAAAATAGTGAATAGTAAATGTGTGGCAACAAAAGAAATGATGTAAATGCAGATTGGGATTGACATTAGTTAATGTAAATATTACATCCAAATCCTAAGATAAGCTATAAGAAAGAACTTTTCATGAAAACCTTATAATTAACTTTGCATGAGTGCTATAAAAAGGTAACTTTCAGAATTGATACAAAAGTAAATAAAAGCATAATACTAACATAAAACAATGTGACAGGGATCTAGAGCTCCTGGGGTGGGCCCAACTCAAGGATACTCATATTCCCTTAAAGGAAATCCAAACTATGAGCTAAAATAGAACACCACTTCCATTAACTGAAAAATTATTTGTACATTTTAGAATTACAAAAATTTCTTAGAAATACAAATCTAGTCTTTCCTTCTATTATTCACACTCTTCTTTACATGTCTCTACTAGGATACTTGTTGAGGAGGTAAATCCCCTCTTCGGACAGAGGCGATCCCTACTAGCCCAGACTGGGTCTAGCAACAATCATACAACGCTACAACGCAAGTTCCTTATTGAAAATTAAAGACCAGTGATGAAGGCCTACCTGGATTCCAACGCTAATGTTTGTAGAAGAGCTGACGCTCCCATTCCTTTGCTCCGACAGATCATGATCCCCATGATCTCCATGAATGGACACCTGCACATACAAGAAACGGCACAAACACAAGCGTAAAATCCAGCATATGCAACTATATATCAGTCAGAAAGGATATAACTCGTCATCATTACATATAACAACAAGAGTGGAACCATAACCAATAGTCGTTCATTAATACTTAATCAAAGAAGAATACAACCAAAGTTCTGACACTAGATTCTCCTTTGGTTGGGTAGTCAGCAGCACATGTCTTGCAAAGCTTGTTGGGAATAGGAACAAGCCTCTCTCTCTTTGGTTATTGGACAATAATCTCCTTGCCTGGATTTGGCCTTATGGGAATCAAGAAGGCTCTTACAGCATGAAGCTCATGGAAACTTAACAAACCTGAATCTCTGGAACTCTGGAACTCTAGAACTAGCTTACCAAGGAAAATGGACAAGCTTTTATAGATGGAGGAAGGGGAGTTGGGATCATAACCAATAATCATGGGATTGGCCATATCATCAAGGAAGCTTCCATGAGAGGTGGCAAACCACTTCCTCTCTATGGAAATCCGTAGCCAAACCACCCAACTCAAGATAGATTCAGTCCAAGAATTTTCTTAAGACGAAACTTCCACCGTTTGTTTGTTAAAAAACACCACTGATTATGGTTGGCGCGGGTGCGACTCTATGACAGAGCGCCAACTGGCATGCCCACTTAGAAGGATTTTCCCCTTAGCGCGAGGGCAGCACTATGGAACTGCGCCAATGGAAAAAGAGCTATTTTTAGGGTTTTTTAGCATGAGATGTATTTAGGGCAAATAAAGCTCATGTTCAGGGGATGTAATGCAAGTGTTTGTAGGCCATGTCACTTCTCATAGGTCCTGGAATGAGTCCTCCAAGATGCAGGAGAGGGGTAGCAGGGACGGTGACAAATTTTTGTGTAACAGATGCCCACTAAAGCATGAGGCTCGAGATAGAGAGGGGTGAAATACTTTACGAGAACATGTCCAACCGAAAACACTGCCGCCGGAAAACCTGCGTGGAGAAGTACAACTGATATCTCAAATACAAGATATATGTGGTACGAGTGCAACCATCCATAGAAAAGTACACAATATTCTAGATCCAAGGTATGGGCACAACCATCCAGTGAGGATCGACAAATAGACTTAGGCATGGTCGCAGCCATCCAGTGAATGAGTCATGTAATAATCATAATAATCCACAAAATCGCAGTCTGGATCTCAACAAACAAAATCCAGGGTCTTGCACTCCATCTCAATCCGGACAAAGTACAAGTTCAAGCATGCAAATATAGGAGTCGAAGTCAAACATGCAGGAACATCGTCTGATTACCAGCCAATGATGAAAGCTATTAACAGACACGAGATGTACCAATAATAATGACAATGGCCCTCAAGGTACTACAAGTACAATCTACGGCGTGCGAATCAGTGAGCTGACGTCGAACACCCGTAGAATCATTTGATCGGAGGCCAATGATGAAAACCTCACGTCGAATGCAAAGAACTTGCCATTGAGGCATGTAGGCTCCAAGGCACCAAAAGGGAGTCTCTAGATCAACTTCCTGGATAATGAGCTGAAGTCAACAGGAAGTGACCTTGATCGAAGGTGGGCCATAGTGTTTCCCACATCATCGACGTGAGACAGAGGAAGATTATGTTTTTGTGAGTCAGGATTATATGAGTTATCAGAGGGAGGTTGATATTTCACAGAGGTCAACTTCTCTTGAACATATCGGCGGCACGACAGTGGACTTGGCAGTATTTGACATCAATCGATCAGAGGTCATGGTGACAAGACAAAGAGAAGATGAGAGGTCAAACAGGATCATCCAAACCCACGGAGGCAAGTGAAAAATGAGATGTGATAGCCCCACCTAGACACGAATGTAGACAAGTGCCATGTTCAAGAGCGACATACTACCGACACGACAATGATTCTGCTTCCATTTTCCCCACCATTTATGGCGAGTACCCCAGTTATTTTTATTTACAAGCTTGACGGGGATAGCATATGCTTGTAAAACGTCATTTCGACGGAATCCAATGTCATCAAGTTTTAACGAGTCTGAAAAAGGGAGAAATCAGTGTCTTTTCATGTTTAGAGAGTTCGAAAAGACAACATAAAAGTAAACTCCAGGGGTGTCCTTTTTCGTAAAGTTATGTCTCTCGAGCCCGAAAAAAGTATAAATAAATGCTTGAAAGAACTCCCTGACCATTATGATCGAGGAGTACTTTTCATGATTAGTGATTTCAACCTGAAAAAGTAAAAAAGCAACCGAAATCATGTCATTTCGTAACCGTTAATGAGCCTGAAATGACAAGGGCCTCACAATCTTTTCATCTTTACATGGTCAGAAAAGAGTTTAAAGACGACTGCCTCTTATTTACATTTAGCGAGTCAAGAGGAATAACTCGGCAATATTTTCATCTTTAAACGGTCAGAAAAGAGCTAAAAGCAAACCTCCATTTTTATTCTCTTTGACGAGTAAAAAAGGGAAAAAATACTCGGCAATCTTTTCATATTTTACGAGTCAGAAAAGAGCTTAAAGGTGACTCGTCCTAGAGGAACGAGTGGTATAAAGGGTAGCAACTGGTTCTGACAATGGTGGAACTGCTCAAAACATGTAATGGTCAAGAGGCTGGCTAATGAAACCACTCATTGTTGCGGTTCCTCAGGAAACGAAAACAAGCAAGTGAAAGCATATGATCAGCCAAAGAGATGGTGGCGATGGGATGAAAAAAACCAAGGCTCATCTAATAGAATTTAACGGATAAAGACAACAATCACGAGATGTAAAATGGGTATGGGTTCATTTTTACACAAGCTTGAACCATGGAGAACTCTGCTTGGATTCAGTTTCATGTTTACATAAGCTTGAAACAAAAAACTATGCTTGTTATAAGTTCGCATGCCCCCAGCATAACATAGCATAATGAGGTACATGCGCCCCAAGCTTCATTGCATTCAACAAAGTGGATGGAATGAAGGTTCACTTTTGAGATTTTGGAAAGACTCGACTTGTATTTTATGAGATCTTAATCAAAAGAATCAATTTGGAAAGGGAGTTGCTTCATTTTTTAATGAGGTTGATACAATAAAAGAACTATCCTCATAACCCTTGTTTCATTTTTTAACGAGCTTGACACAAGATCAGGAACTATGCTCGACACAAACTTCATCATAATGAACAGGAAGTCGTAGCCTCCAAGAGTGCCACTCCCGATGGAAGGATCACATCTTGGAAGTCAGGACCCAATGTCCCCAGGACACTATGCATGACGGCGACATCACTGGATACAGGCACGGGATAAGTAGCCACATAGTTGGCCTGTGGCGGGGCAGATACAACTGGTGGATAAAACTCAAGAGGGGATGACAACTGCACAGGAGGCATCGGGGGACTAAAGAACGATAATTCATCTATAGTCATGATTCTTCCATCGTGTGGAAAGCAAACCACATGGAAAAGTGAAGAGACAAGGGCCCCCATGGAATAAACATAGTCACTGCCAAGGAGAAGACTGAAATCGAAAGCACATTGGGTAACCAGTATGTCTATATAGACAATTTTGCCTCCCAAAGTAACAGGGAACTTCGGAAGGATCCCTAATGGTTGACTAGTTCCTCCGTCAAATGCCATCAGATTCTGTGCGACCGGCACAAGCTGTGGAGAGCCCAAAGCTTGCCAAGTAGTGGAACGCATAAGACTGATAGAGGCACCCTCATCCAAAACAGTGCCAGGTACTGCCTTATCATAGGCACGTACTATAATTTGGAAAGGCATATGGGATGGAAGGCGGAAGGTGGTCAAATGAATCCAGTCGAAGGAAACGACTGAACTACTTGGTGGGGGAAACGTATGATTGCCCCTCTTCTCTATAGGAACCAAAGAAGGACTCTCTGGATCAGTTGGGATAGGAGGGTCGTTTTCGGACTTAGGAGAATCTAATGAGACAAGAAGAACATGAGCATGACACTCTTCCAAAACAGAGTGATCGATAGGTGGTGAACCCGAGTCGACACTCTTTCTGACTAATGGTTGGTCTAGAACAGGCTTAGCACATCCAGGTTCAAAAAGAGGATGATGGACAAGATAAGGATCTAAGTCAATCTCGTTGTCGACAGGAAGAGGGTCTGAAGAGAGCCTTTGATAGCCAATGGGGAGTTGGGGTGAAGAAGCTGTAAGACTTTCCAAAACAGCGGAAGCTTTATCCATGAGTGGAAAAAGGTGAAGGAGATGGTTGCCTTCACATAGCCTACAGGGGAATCGAATCTTCCCATTCTTCTTATCAATTCCAGTTGATAGGGTAGCATCGCCATGAGCTTTAGAGGACGATGAGAGGCAGGCGGGATCGTGAGACCATACTTCTAAGATCCTGGGAATGCCAGGACAATCACGAAGAAGGTGGTCATCCTTGCACAATTTACAAGGAAACTTAACCTTCCATGGAGGAGCAGAAGGAGTTCCGACCTGAGCTGTACTCAGGGCAATGGATGCACTTTTAGCCTCTCGCTTATGAGACTTCTTCTTCTTCATCTTCTTCTTCTTCTTCTTAGCCACCTGGTTACTTGAATCCAGATTTTCACTAGGCTAAGTAGAAGATGAGGACGTAGAGACAGGTGAAGAAGGGGAGAGGTCCGCCTCGGAGTCAACATGATGTTTTTCGGGTGGAGGAACCGATTGACCAGTAATTGAGACACTAGGGACCACGGAGGTTGAGAACAACCAAATGGGCAACCCAACAGTTAACCTAGGAAGGGACAACGTCGCCATGTAAGGAGCACCAACATTCCCAAAAGGAGGAAAATGACCAGGGTTCCCTTAAGAGGGATTCCCGGGTTGGTGAACTCTGGAAAAGTTGCCATCAAAACTGAAAAACGCACACACGGGGCTGAAAAAAGAGTCAAGACACACAATCAAATGGCCAAGAAACAAAATCTAACAGGGCGTGTGATCGCGGGCGAATAAATTTTAAGACACAAGGACATAACATGACCTTTTCATTTTTAAAGAGTCGAGAAAAGGACAAAAAGATGACTCTAGTCGCCTTCGAATGTTTAATGAGCCCAGGCAAACTTTAAAAGTTCCCAGGCCTGGTGCGACTGTCAGGCTGCAACTAGTGCCTTTTAAGGATTGGCGCGGGTTGTATATGAGCAACTAGCACCAATGGTGTGACTATTACGCTATAAAAGCGCGCCAGTCATGTTTGCTATGCAAAAATAAAAAAGAAGCAATCCAAGACTAGGCCAACGATAACCAGGTAAACCAAGAGGCAAGAAACAACAAAAGAACTCAACCCAGAAGGTTGACCAAGTAGGTAAAAATCAAGAAACAACCAAAAAGGCAAGACAAGCTCCCCAGTGGAGTCCCAAATTGTTGAGGAGGTAAATCCCCTCTACGGACAGAGGCGATCCCTACTAGCCTAGACTGGGTCTAGCAACAATCATACATTGCTACAGCGCAAGTTCCTAATTTCAAATTAAAGACAAGTGATGAAGGCCTACTTGGATTCCAACGCTAGTTCTTGTAGAAGAGGTGACGCTCTCGTTCCTTTGCTCCGGCAGATCACGATCCCCACGATCTCCGTGAATGGACACCTGCACATACAAGAAACGACACAAACATAAGCATAAAATACATCAAATGCAAGTATATATCAGTCAGAAAGGATATAACTCATCATCATTACAAATAACAACAAGAGTGGAACCATAACCAATAGTCGTTCATTAATACTTAATCAAAGAAGAATACAACCAAAGTTCTGATGCTAGATTTTCCTTTGGTTGGGTAGTTAGTAGCACATGTCTTGCAAAGCTTGTTGGGAATAGGAACAAGTCTCTCTCTCTTTGCTTATTGGACAATAATCTCCTTGCTTGGGTTTGGCCTTATGGGAATCAAGAAGGCTCTTGCAGCATGAAGCTCTTGGAAACTTAACAAATCTGAATCTTTGGAACTCTGGAACTCTAGAACTAGCTTGCCAAGGAAAATGAACAAGCTTTTATAGATGGAGGAAGGGGAGTTGGGATCATAACCAATAATCATGGGATTGGCCATATATCAAGGAAGCTTCCATGAGAGGTGGCAAACCACTTCCTCTCTATGGAAATCCATAGCCAAACCACCCAACTCAAGATAGATTCAGTCTAGGAATTTGTTAGGACGAAACTTCTACCATTTGCTCATTAAAAAACACCACTGATTATGGTTGGTGCAGGTGTGACTCTATGACAGAGTGCCAATTGGCGTGCCCTCTTTGGAGGATTTGCCCCCTTGGTGCGAGGGTTGCACTATGGAACCGCACCAATGGAAAAAGAGCTATTTTTAGGGTTTTTTAGTAGGAGATGTCTTTAGGGCAAATAAAGCTCATGTTCAGGGGAATGTAATGCAAGTGTTTGTAGGCCATGTCACTTCTCATAGGTCTTGGAGTGAGTCCTCCAAGATGTGGGAGAGGGGTAGCAGGGACGGTGACAAATTGCTGTGTAACAATACTCAAGCCTCTTATTTATAGAAGGAGTGGGGAGTAGCCTCCTTGAGGGAAGGGCTGCATTTCCCTCCAAAACTCCCTATAAAAGGGCTCCTAATCCACCTCGCAGTAATAGGAAGGGGCATTAAATGCCCTCATCCAACCGCGTTGATACTATATTGCAATAGGGAATAAGTCCCAAGAATATATCTAGTGTTGGATCTTCTTGAAATTTTTGCAATCTCTCTTCAAATCCTACACAAAGTGTGTGCATGTGTGTGTGCATGTGCAGATGTAAGTAGTGTTTAGCTGTTTGATTGGGTAAGAGTATTTAGTTTGATTGGTTGAGTTAGCTAGGTAGAATAGCTCTTTGTAATAGTTATAGTAAAATAGAGGATAGATGTTGAGTGTGGAGCATGATTGTTCAGAGGTCTTTGTTTCAGCCAGATGTATACCCCAGGAAGTTTGTATACCCTTCCACGCGGGGGGGTGCGGGGGGGACTTGTCACCCCAGCAGGGGTCTAGGGGTGTCGATCCACCCCGGCTGGGGGGTCCAGGGGCCAACGGTCCCTCGGCGGGTGTTTGGGGGTAGTGCCCCCGAAGCTAAAAATAGATGTAAAATTGCCTTGTAAAAGTATAGTAATTTCTAGTCAATCTGGGCCGTTCATTAGGCGAATGATGTGACGGTAGAACTTATGTTTAGTTTAGGGTTTCTTGCCCTAGAAGGCAACCCCTCTCTTTGTATGAGGGCATTGTATTAAGTTTGTGTAATATATGTGTATTCTCCGTGCAAGAAGTAGAGAGGTGAGGCTATGAGAGAAAACAAAGGATATTA
>APFE030153528.1:1070-20336 GCA_000404065.3 Pinus taeda
ACCAACTCTCTTTCAAATTTTGATTTTTCGCTTGTATAAATAGCAAATCTTTTGGAAAATTGATCTTTATTATTGAAAGATACAGTTAAAAACTCTAGCTTAGATATGACACTAGTTTCAACTTCATAAAAGTTTGATGAAGATAAACCTTTAGTGAAGAAATTGTTTTATATCAACGCAATGAAAGGTATCAATAACAAAATAAAGATTCTCTGTAGAACAGTTACTTCCAAAAAACTCTATCATTGTCATCCAGAGCTATCTAAAGAAGACAATGAATTCCTCCCTGCTAAGGGAATCACAATTTTCAGAGGAACAATCCAAGGATACACTTTATCTTGAAGAATGAGAGGTCTCATCACGAGCCAGCTTATCATAATCACAGATATTATAATCTGCTGACTTTGCCAAATACTGCATATCATAACAGGGCAATGACTCAATATTGTTACAATCAAGAGGCAAGGGGTCTCATCACGAGCCAACTTGTTCAACAAAGCTATAACTCAAGTGAATGTCTGTGTCATAAATTGGCCACCAAACCAAGACATTGTTCTTTAAGAATAAAAAGAAAAAGCAATAAGTGTAGATATGGGTTCTTCTTTGAGAATTGTAGTTTTTTTTTTAGTAGGATAAAGGATCATTACTGGGTAAAAGGTAACCTTGTCGAGGCTATGAACGCCTGCTCGCAACAGAGGCTCTACCTACGACAAATGAGTATATTTTAAAACTAGTTTACAAAGAAGACTTTGTTTTATCTTTACATACCAAGTAATGACTGATGTAAATACAAGGACTAACTTGAGGCAACAAATAATCAAAGTTGAAAATAACTGAAGCAAAATGTCATTGACAAGTTAGAGTATAATGTACTTTATCTTTCCATAATAAAGTTTAATTTTCTGAAAAATTTGTTGTTTTGGAAGCTGAAAAGGTCCAATACAAACACAGAGATAACTGGTTCTTCCAAGTGAATCGCCAGTTGTTGTGGCCACCAACAACCCCCCTCCTTATGAAGTATTATTGCTAATACTAAATAAGTGGGGACCCTCAAAAAAATTAGTTAGTGTTACATTTTCTTTTTAGATGAAATCTACAACATCATGGA
This sequence comes from Pinus taeda, assembly GCA_000404065.3. Taxonomy (NCBI): domain Eukaryota; kingdom Viridiplantae; phylum Streptophyta; class Pinopsida; order Pinales; family Pinaceae; genus Pinus; species Pinus taeda. Next base: position 2,179 of record APFE030153528.1, read on the forward strand.
CTTAGGAAAATACCTTAAAAAATCTAGAAAACCTAAGTTTCATAATAAAGAAAATTAAATTTACTCCCAAAAGGATATCACATCGCACAAAGGATGATAGGATACACCTTCCAAAGAGTTAAAACGATAAAAAGCGATATTGCGACGCGAAAAACTTCATCGCATCGCATATGTTGAAGACAAGCGCTCTCATTGAAAAACCTTAAAACATCGCCGATATGCGATATCGCATATCGCACATCGCAAATATCACAAGAATTACACAAGAATTATAACGATCTGCGACATTGCGATACCGCAATACTGCGACATCTCAAAGTTGCGATACTGCGATAAAAACAGCGGGATGATATTGCAACATTGCGACATTGCGATACTGCGATCTGCGACATTGCAAAGCAAAAACGCGGGAATCCTCCATCGCAGTTGGTTCTGGCTCATTGTTTGGGAAAACTCTTTAACCAAGAGTTGGTCATATGTTTTAATGCAAATTAATGGGTTATTGCCAGTTGTTAATGAAGTAGGGTGTTGTGTTTTTCGAAAAAATAACTCACGTAAGGTGGCATGTCTTGTATATCTTCGACATTTAAAAGTTTTCCTGTTATTAAGACCTTTATCATTACTTCTACCTCAATGTAAACTGCATGAAAGAAGAACGAAGCATTACACAGGGCACTATGTAGAAAACAACGAAGAGGGAAGGCAACACTCCAATGTACATTTCGAAAGGCATACTTAATTTGCTCAAGGAAGAAAAAGAGCCGCAGAACTCTTCAGAGGCATCTATCACAGATTTCTCATGTATAGTCATCGTTGAATGGATACTGAAAGACGCTGATACCAGAAATAAACAGTTTAATTCTTAGAGTCAAGAGCTCACAAAATACTATTTTTTACAAATTTTGAGTTTTATACCGAATGAGAGAAAAAGGCGCAAGAGGCAAAAACCACATCAGGGAAGCCAGGATCAAGAAATAGAGGCAGTTCCCGATGCGCGATTAGCGCTTAGCACTAATCGCACATCGCTAAGAAAAATTGTTCGAAAAGGAAGGTCCCTAGTTGCTCAGTCACCTGCGAGTCCCGAAAACTGCAAAAAAATGAGCGATAGAAGCAAACCGGAAACATAAGCTATCCGAAGGTTAGCCAAGTTGAAATGGGATTTTTACCAGGCATACATGATAATGCTACATATTTATTGGATGATTCTCAAGCGTATCATCAATTTTACTGAGAAGAGAATGCCAACTCTTGCCGTTTCTGTTTGCTTAACTCAACCAAAGGCGAAAGACAGTCAACCAACTCTACTCAGAAAAATACTGAATACTTGCGACATTAAGGAGTAGATTTAGAAATAGTTAGTAGATTTAATTTTAGAATAGTTTTGCTTAGAAAGAGGACGGTCATTTAAACCGAATCCTCAAATTTTGTAAATAAGTTATTTAATTAATAGTATTTAAACCATTCTCATGCATTCAGAGAAGGGTCTAGAAATTGATCAAAAAACTTGTCCTCAGAACATGCACTTTTGCACCCTCAGAGGAGGTTTTGGTGAATGAACAGAAAAAGGTTTATTTGATATTCGCATTTGATATCTGCTACTGATGTTGCACTTCTGTACTCTTAGTAGATGTTGAATCAAGGAGAGATAAATCAATCATTGCTTAAAGCTCATGAGTAGGACTAGTTATAAATGGTACTTTTATCTCTTAACCATTTCTGCTTATGCGTTAAAGCGATATTCAGTTTTCAGTTATTTATATGTTACAACATGAATGTCTGAGTTATCATTTGGCACTTTTGTATGGTGATAACTATTTGTTTATGTTTAGTGTATGAATAGATCATTTATGCGGTAAGTCTTAATAGATGTTTCGTCTAACTTCTTATACAAAGTAGCTCATTTTTATCGAATTCTTTTCTTATGATAGCTGAATGATCTTTATTACCAGTTATTGTATGAAATCTTTTTAGATCGCATAGAAGAAAGATCACACCCCGGGTTAGCATAGATTTCAGTGTTTTTATGTTTATTAGAATACAATAGCATAGCATTAGATTAGATAGAAGTATTCTAGTCCAAACAGAAACACCCATCTTTCTCACACACACACACACTGAATTGGGAAACTGGTCCCATATCCCTAGTCGGACCCGCTATACCAAATAGATAAGGAGCTGCCAACCAAGGTCCAGACTGGGCGGGTATCCCCCTTGTTGTCGACCCGATTTTCGGGGCCTTCAATAGAGAGTTTGGCTTTCAGCAGCAACGTCCGACTACACTTTGGTGTGATAATCAAAGTGCCATTCAACTACGAAAAGATCCAGTCGAACATTAGTGTAGCAAACACATTGAACTGCACATGCACTTCAACATAAATCTCATTCATGACCATGTTTTTGAAGTGAAATATTGTTCAATAGATGATCAAGTTGCAGACATCTTTACAAAGGCTCTCACAGAGGCGAAGTTTACTAAACTTTGATTTATGGTTGGAGTTTAGGAAGTTATCACTAAAGGGGGATAGACTCTAATGCCTCCTTCCTTCTCCTATTGTGTAATATTTGTACATCCTTCAATCATATCCCAAGTTGTTCTTAAGGGGGGATGTTAGGATATTCCGACACATAGGAAATAATTAAGTATAACTTGGTCTACTATAGAGTTAGGTAAAGTGTGTTTCTTTAATATGTATTTTTGTAACTTACAATCTGATGGTCACGATATGTTCTAGACATGAAGTGATCCAACGATTCATTCTCTCCTCGATATTACCAACACTTGATCCATGGCTTAACACCCGATTGGTCCATGATCTCTATTTAAAGAGCATGGAGGGTCATTTGTAGGGTAACTGTTCATGAAAGAAGATTATGTAAATTTTCATTATTTTATTAATAAATTGCCTGAAGTGGCTGCGTTGGCTCAGGTCATGGGTTGTTTCCCTCTTTGAGGGTTTTAACCACGTCAAGAATACTAGTGTATTGATCTATGATCTTCTTGTGAGTGGTGTCCTTTGGTGTTCTATCTGAGGAACTTACCTTGTAAATTCCTGCAAAATGAAGCTTCCAAATAACTTTGAAATGGATCAGTGAAGTATGGATTGAGGCTTAGGCTTAGAATATATTCAATTGGGTTAGATAACTGGTCATATTGGATCAATACGCTCATAAGTGTTGTTTCATGTTGAAGATTCACTCTAGAAGGAAAAGTAAGGTGATAAGATATGACCATCAAATGGAATTGGAAGATTAACGACCCTTGACTGTCATAATCTAAATTTTGAGATTCTTCTTTACATTCTAGTAATGCGTATTGTGAATCTACAACACTTAATTGTTCCATATGCCAACAAATGAAATCTAAAAACTGAAAACTGAAAATAGATAAGAAATCTGAAATCAAACAAGATAAATGAAAGAAAAATAATGAAATCAACTCATAGTTTACAATATTGTTACAATTAATGTTACAACACAACTGTGACTGATTTGAAACAATTTCCTTCTCACAAGCATTAGCTGAAATAATACAATTAGAATGGTCATCAGCAATAACTTATGAAAGAGGGAAAGATTCATGAATATGAATAGGAGTGAGAACTTGATTATCACAAGAATAAAAAATTGGGACAGGTGCTTCAATGCTAAAATCACGAAGATAATTATTTTCTTGAGAATGAGAATTAATTAGAACAATTTCTAAATTTGAGTTTTCTTCATTCCCACATATGATTTGACTTAGATCATGAGGGTTTAATAGAGCGGAAGATAAATCATTATCCTCAATTTCAAAGTAATTATCATAATTGACTTCACGATATTCATTAAAATTATCTTCATTCCCATAGGATATATCAAAACAAGAAGGAATATTATGCACATGTTCATGAATGTTGGAAGAATAATCAATGAATGGTTCTCTATCCTGATAAAAACAAATAGGTAATTTATTTAAATCAACCTTTCTGTTTCTAGAATAATATCAATGCAAAGAGGAGATAAATCACTATCGGCAAAAATATCAGGATAAATAGACAAATGTGATTTTAAAGAAATGAATCTGAAAACATCTCTGTTTGCAGACCCAGGTGTGTTTTTTTCATTGTAAGTTTCAGATTGTTGATCATTTATTTGACTAACTGTGCTTTCTTGAAGAATAATGTTGGGCTACCTCAAATTTTGCATTTGATCATCATCATAAAATTTAGAAAATTCTACAGCAAATTGCATATTATTGTAATCCGCAATTTCTACTTGTGCTTTCTAATTTAATGATTGATATTCTGAATAAATTTCAGAGTGATTTTCAGATTTCATGGCAAGTGTTTTTTCAAGATTATTACTTGTATCTTTTTGCGGTTGATTAGAAAAAATTTCCAAGCTTTGTGATCATGTTTCATTAACATGAGAGAGAACATCGTGATCATTATTAATGCTATAAGAAGTGTGTGAAGGAATTGATCATACATGGTAGAGGCAATACCATCTTGGTTAATATGCACCTCCATATTGAACTTCTCAATTATATTAATAAAGGTTTAAGAAGATTTACCAAATATTGTAATGGTTTCATATGGATTAAGAATACAAGGAAGAGAGAAAACATATTCAAACCAATCTAACAATTCAATCTCTGAAGGTTTATCTTCACCTTTGAATCTTAAGCAATTTAATCAAAATCTAATGGTAAAATCTAAAAAAGATTAATTTTCAAACCTTTGTAAATCTTCAAATTCATCACATACCTATTCATAATCATAATTGTCGAATTCAAAAAGGAAATTCGTGATAAATTGATCCCAACGGTGAATGGAGGAAACTGGAAGAGATTGACACCATCTTCTAACTTTTACCAAGAATGTAAGAGTAAAATTTTTGCATAAAATATCTTCATCAATATCATGAAAATTAGAATTAGATTTTTGTTTTTAATAAACTATAGAACATAGTAAAATGTAGAAACATTACTCTTATCATGATATTCTACCTTTGACAAATGTCTTACTATTTACGGTGGAGTATTAGTGGATGCGTGTTCTGAGATACAACTCCAAATTGGAAGTTTGGGAGGAGCCATTGTGATTAAATAAAAAATTTAAAATACAATAACTCCAAAAGACAACAATTCATCAGGCCCCCCTTCTAGTGCCAAACTATTGATATGACCATGTAAACATTATAAGGAATACCACCCGGTCAAGAATTTAAAGTAACTCCTTTTTCTTTTAGAATGGTGGTTCCAACTGGTGCAATTGGGTCCAGTTACCCTCTCTCTTTCTCTACTAGCTTATAGTATGTCTATTACTCGCCAATAGAAAAGAGACATTAGATTTTTCCTCCTGCAAATATCATGCAAGAAATTGATCTTTAAGCTGAATTAATGGCTCAACCAAGCCACTCTAAAGTCTGAGCCTTGTGTAAGAGGACTTCTAGAATGAAATATTTAAAACTAAATGCAAATATACTCTAAGTAACATAAAATAAATCCTAATCTATCTCAATTGAAAGAAAGATTAGTCCCCCTCTCAACTAAGAGCAAGTTAAAAGGGGTTTTGAACCAACTTTGAATTTGGAATAAAAAGAAGTCAATAAGCCAAAGAAATAGTTTCAAGACTTATTACTAGTTCAATCAAGTATATCTATTCAACTATTTGATGAATATTCATCAGATCTCTGGTGCACATACATCCAAATTCAAATATAATGAATTCAAACTAAAACATATATGACTACATTAAGGAAATAGTTATCATAAAACAATCATTATTAAAACCAATATAAACTTGACATGAATTTACTAACTAGTTAACAAGTATGTCATGTTTATCTATTCGAATTCATAATGTAACTCGATAGTAATTAGATCCATCATTAAAAGATAGCTTTCAAATGATTAAAAACAAGAATGTATTAAATGAATTCACAATAATGCAAAATTTCAAAAACCCATAGTTTTCTAGATCAAGAATTATCTCAAAATTTATTAAATCTAGGTCACCAATCAGTCTCTATCTCTGACAATAGTGTACAATAATTAAATATTTGATCATAGCTTTTGAGTGCATGAAATTCTAAAAAAATTTCATGATTGAATGAAATTTTCAGAGCTGAAATACATCTCTTTCAATCTCCACAAGTCTGGTCCATACTAGATAATTATATACAAAAATATTGCTCCCTACAGTAGAGCAAAAATCCCTCTCTTCACAGAGAATTTCCTCCGCAAGTTTCAAATTTGTAACCCCCTCCAACATTCTCTAAAAGCTATATTGATAATTACAAAATAAAAATCCAAAAGAGAGAGATCTTGGAGAACAAATTTGTTCCAACAAATTTTGATTGGCCACAAATCATTTTCCTCTCTTGTTGGAGCAATTCCATTGTTCCAAATATTCTCTTCCTCATTTTCCCAATTGCTCTCCTACCACAAACCAATTGAAATTCAGAAATTAAAATAAATCGGATGCACAAAACATAAATCAAACTACTCTTCTCTAAATTGATAAATCAAAATAAAAAATAATTCTCGTGCTATGATTGCTTCAAATGGATTCGATCAACCTTCAAGTATTTTTGGGAATGAATTATTGACAGGAGTTTCTCCAGTCCAATACAATTTGCCCAAATCAAAATAGAAAAACTAATTTTTGGTTGCAAATTCGTCACTTTGTCTTCCACTGAATTTCTGGGTCATTAAATGATTTAATATACTAAAATTGATCATCTCAGATTATTCTTCTTTGTCTTAAATTTCCAATGAGCTATTGCAAGCTTCATTTGATTGAGTAAATCTTGAGATACGTCTCTTCGAAATTAAGGTGCCAAAAATATCAAAATTTTAAGAAAAATTAATGTCTTAGACTAAAATACAAAAAATTTAATTAAAAATCTAGTCTTAATTAATTGTATAATTAAAATTAATTAATTTCTAATTAATTACAATTGGTTAAATTAGTTATATACCTTTCATCTAAAATCATTAAATTAAGTTACAAACTCTTGGAGAAAAAATTAAATTAATTACAAAATACAATATAATTTACATACGAATTAAGTTATAAAAAATATGAATTAAAAGTTAATTTAATTAAATCAGTGTAAATATTATAACTATACTATATTCAATATAGCCATTCAAAATTTCTTAAAATGGAACAAGTCCTGAACGTGTTAACAAAACTGTGCTAAGAAAATTTTAATATACGAGTTTTAATATAAGCAATCATTTTATAACCAAGCTCGTAGGAGTAGTGAGGCCATCGAGTCATTGGAGTTGTGTAAGGGAGCAAAGATTTAATAAACAAAAGTCCAGAGGTAAATAAGGTCCGAGGTCTGATAAGATGAGGTGACATAAGGTTTTCAGAGGTTTTGAACCACATGAGGTAGGAAGGATATCGGATATCAGAGGTGTTGTGATATCATAAGTTTTTTTAAAAGAGCTCTAATACTATAAAATTTCTAAGGTTTTAATATATGAACCATTTTTATGTAACAAAACTAATAATCAACTTTTAATACAAGCTCATCAGACGTATGTCAGCGAAGGTATAATTAAAATTAAGCTATTATATGAATAAGTTTTGAGTTTCCAATAGGTGGAGAGATAAGGAAGTGAGGTGAAGTGGGGCTCATATGGAGTAGGTCTTTTCTATCATAAACTACATCCATTTGTGTAAAAGTCTTGACATAAAGAACTATAATTACTTTTCAATTTTGAGATTTTGGATGTCGAAATTTCTCTTAAATTGAGATTTAACATAGACTTGTGAAATACAAAAACACTATAAATTTAATCGTTCTGCTGTTTGGTTGTGGCAATTTTGTAGGACCGTTAGCGAAAAATGAATTAATTAAGAAAAATAAGAAAAAAATAAATATTTATAAATAATTTACAAAACTTAAAATACTACATATTTTGTAAGTTTTTTAGCCCCGACGGTAAAAATTATCGAACTTTGGATGAACACCATTTGCAAACAGTGCATCCAAATGAGATGAAATGAGAACTGATGAAAATATTGCGAAAAGTCAAATGAAATGAAGCTATCAAAAGTAGAAACTAAAGAAAATGAAAATTTCACAAAATTGTAGGACACTTAACCAAAAGAAAACATTAAAATGTGATTTAGCCAAAATTTACGGAAAGGGTCCCCATTATTTGAAATAAATAAGTTAAAAATGGGGGTATTGTGATTTCACTACAACATGATAGAAAAGGAAAGATAAAAGTAAGGGTAAATAGCAGCCAAAAAGAACAAGACGTTAGAATACATAAGAGAAAGAGAATGTTACACCAAACAAGAAGTTCAATGTAGCTAGTCAGGGACATGGGTTATAGCAACAAAATAGAGGTGATGGTACAGGATGATTGGAGTGTTGGACATGTGGTAAGGAACATCTTAAGAGGGATTGTTCACATAATCAGGGTGGTAGGCCTTATATTTATAGTGCACAAGAAGTGTAGATAGTTGGGCAGAACATTCCACAGATTTATGCAGCGATGGATAACCAACAAGCACAACACTAGGAAACTGTTATCGAGATGGACGATAAGATTTTTGATCAAGTTGTTTGCATTTTGATTGAACCTAGATCTAGTTTATACTTATGTTACTATTAACCTAATGGATAAGTGTGGTTTGAATAAAGTGCATGTAGAATCCTGGTTAGTGAAATTATCTATAGGTACAAAGAAGAGAGTATATCATTGGGTCAGAGTTTGTGCATTCAATTTGAATGGTATGCCTACTTCAGCACATTTGAATGTATTGACATTGGGATCATACAATATGCTTTTGGGTAATATGGATTGGTCATATCTGCATAGGACGAAAGTGGATTGTTATGAAAAGTCCATTGAGTGTTTAGATGAGAATGAAGAATGGAGGATCTTGCAGGGTAAGAAAAAAGAAACATCAGTTATGATGGTGATAAATATGCAGGGGAAGTGAAATCACAGAAAATGGTTTATGTTATTTGCAGTGCATATTTCTAGTGATAAAGTTAAAGATGTTGAGGGTGTGGAGGTATTTAGTAGGTACTCAATCTTGCAACAATTTTAGGATGTGTTTCTAGCAGAGATTTCAGAGTTTCAACCTCATAGGGAAGTGGACTTTTCTTTTGAGTTGGTACCAGGGGAAGCACCGGCATCAAAGGAACAATACAGGATGAGCACACCAGAGTTAGTAGAGTTGAGGTTATAGTTGAAGGAAATTCTTGACAAGGGATAAATTAGGCCAAGTGTATCACCTTGAGGTGCACTGGTATTTTTTGTGAAGAAGAAGGATTGTACTCTTAAGCTATGCATTGATTATAGGAAGTTAAACAAGGTAACCATCAGGAAAAGGTATCTGTTGCCAAAGATTAGCGAGTTGTTCAATCAGTTGAGGGAAGCAACATTGTTCTCAAAGATCAATATGAGATTAGGATATCATCAGGTACACATTAAGGAAGAGGACATATACAAGAAATCTTTCTAGACCAGGTACGAGCATTATGAGTTTGTTGTAGTTCCACTTGGTTTGAATAATGCTTCAGCTACCTTTATGTTCTTGATGAATCGTGTGTTGCGTCCTTATCTCGACAAGTTTGTTATTGTATTCATTGATGACATCTTGAAATATTCTAAGAATGAGGAAGAACATGTCAAGCATTTAACAATAATGTTGAGATTGCTAAGAAAACATCAGTTGTATGCCAAGCTTAGAATATGTAGTTTCTTTCAGACAGAGGTACATTACTTGGGCATGTGGTTTCCAAGGAAGGCATAATAGTGGATCTAGAGAAGATAAGAGCTATTATGGAATGGGAAGCTCCTAGAAATGTGGATGAGGTAATATCATTTATGGGATTAATAGGTTACTATAGGAGGTTCATCAAGAACTTATCTCGCATTGCATATCTTATTACGCCATTGTAAAGGAAAGGAAAGAAATTCGAATAGACAAAGGAATGTGAAGCAAGTTTTGAATAGTTGAAGCAATTATTAACAAATGCTCTAGTGTTCAAGATTGTAGATCCGGACAAAGAGTTTTTGGTATGTACATATGCTTATAAGATAGGACTTGTTGGAGTCCCTATGCAAGAAGGACAGTAGTATGCTACGAGTCATAGAAATTGAAGAGCACGAGAAGAATTATCTAACACATGATCTTGAGCTAGTGGTGATCATCCATGCATTGAATATGTGGAGACATTATCTTCTTGGTAGGAAATTTGTATTGATGAGTGATAATAGTGGGTTGAGACACTTGTTTTATCAGCCGAATATGAATTCCAAACATGCTAGATGAGTGGCCACAATCAGTGAGTTCAACTTTGAGATCAAGTACATCAAGGGTAAGGAGAATAGGGTTGCAGATTCTCTTAGAAGGAGAGTACAGGTGAATCATATGACAACTATGATTTCTTATAGGAAACACTTACAAGATTGGATCTTACAGGTAGGTCAACATGATGACAGGTATGTGGAGCTTATGCACAGATTACAATAGGGTACAATTGATCAGGATGTGGACTATCATCTCACAAAAGATGGTTTAATTAGATTTAGCGATAGGATATATGTGCTAGACAATGGTGAGCTCAAGAATACTATATTGAGAGAGTTTCATGTGAAATCATATTTAGGTCACCAAAGATATCAAAATACATTGACAACAGTGAAGAAGTTTTATCATTGGTTGAATCTTAAGAAGGATGTGGCAGATTTTGTGGTTAGATGTTCAGACTGTCAGTAGGGGAAAGAAAAATGTAAGCATCGAGGTGGATTGCTACAATCGATTCTGATTCGAGAGTGGAAGTGTGAGGTTATTTCCGTATATTTTATCATAGTTTTGTTGAGGACATCTAGACACCATGATTCCATCATGGTTGTGGTATACAAGTTGACAAAGGTTGTGCACTTTATTCCAGTGAAGTATATTTGTTGAGCTAGTGATGTAGCACATGTCTTCATCAAATACGTAGTGATGTTGCATGGTGTTTCGAGGAATATTTTGTCAGAAAGGGATGCTAAGTTCATTTCCAAGTTTTGGAAGGAGAATTTTGTAGGTTTGGGGGCAGAGTTGGCCTTCAACACAACTTATCATCCACAGACAGATGGATTGGTAGAGAGGGTCAACAGGATATTGGAGGACATGTTGAGGATGTATGTGGTGCATCAACAAAGGAGATGGGAGGAGTACCTTCCATTGGTTGAGTTCGCTTATAACAATGGGTAATAGGAATATTTGAGGATAAGTCCATTGGAGGCATTTTATAGGCGGAGTTGTAATGCTTCCATCAGTTGGAGTGATCCAGTGAATAGGGTATTGATATGACCAAAAATGTTGGTAGAGATGGAACAATAATTGTAGGTTATCAAGAAGAATCTAAAGGAAACACAAGTCAGGAAGAAAATTTATGAAGATCAGAACAGGTCATTTAAGGAGTTTCAATTTGGGGAACAGGTGTATTTGTGCATCAATCCCAAGAAGAGTTCCTTGAGGAATGGATCATGTGCCAAGATGACACCTTGTTTTTGTGGACCTTTCAAGATTCTTAAAAGGATTGGAATAATAGCCTATCAACTTGCATTGCCTCCGACAGTGAAATTCCATAATGTTTTCCATGTGTCATTTCTTAAGAATTATTTTAAATATGATCATGTGATTGATTGATCTGTATTGCAGGTGGAGTGAAATGGAAAATTCCAACGGTAACCTCAGTGTATATTGAAAATAAATATGCTCATGCTCCAGAACCGATAAATCGAGTAGGTTAAACTGCAGTGGAGGTACTTTGGGCTCGATGAGGCTACATAGGAGATGGCAGATCAGATGCAGGCTATGTATCCTTCTTTATTTACTGGTTGAGTAAATGTTTTTGGTATATGTTTTGGTGTGATGTGTTGGTATATGTACATATGTATATGGATGTAAATACAACCATTAGTTGTGTTATAAAGCTCCAAAGTGGTATGGGTATCATGTTTTTATGGTTGTTATGTGTCATGCTATTTTTCTTCTCAGCAAGTTCATCATTGTAAATATTGAATCGAGCTAAGTTATAAAGCTCCATGGGAAGTATGTTTTTATTTCAGCAGTCTTGTTGGTTGTAGTTGTCATTGAACACCGAGGACGGTGTTCCCCCAAGGGGAGGGTTCTGTAACAACCCTGGTCAAAATTCTATTTAAATAAAGTTAATAAAGGAAAAATAATAACCATGGTCATGGGACATTTATTCCAAGATGAATGTTGTGAAAAACATCCTAGTGTGGGTGTTCATTTGGTTTATTATGGCTAAGAGAATTGGCAAAGGCAACGGAAAAGGATTTGGAAAGGCATGAGACATTAATTGGCATTTTATTTATGAAAGTAATGAAAAATAGGATAAAAAGAAGGTGAAAGGTCACAAGTTGCATGCGAGGAGGAAAATGAAGGAAAATTGAAGAAAATATAGGTGTCATTAATAAAAAGGTTTTTAAGGATTAGTTGTTACCTTTTTGTCTATTTTACCTTTTGTCAGTTTAGTTTTGGAGCTCTCTCTATTCTATCTCTCTCATACTCTTGGACACATAAAGAATTCTTGGAGCACTCTAGAATTGGAACAAGGAAAGCAAAGGAAGGACCAAGAAGGAAAAGGAAAACAAAATATCAATCAAGGAAGAGAAGGATCAAGCAACTACATCGGGATTATTTGTAGGTATCAATTTGCATGTGTGCTTTCCTTACTAGATTTGACATGCATGCACGTATTAGTTCTCTTGCTATCATGGGCATAGGTTTTTGTAGGTGTGATAGTGTTCTTCAACATTGCCTTGTCATTTACAGATAGCCATGGTGTGATGGGCTTCTCATGTTTTGGTTGAGTTGGATTGCCAAATGGATTCGAAAGTGACGGAGGTGGTCCGTGAATGAAAGAACACATGCCCTAGTGATCCTTAAATCAGACTGTGGATTATGGTACATCCTTAGCCTAGTAACTTGTGAACTAAATTGTGGGCTGCAGTAAATATGGATATTGTGTTACCTTGGTGGGCCTAGGAATCCTCGATCGTTGAATGGCGGGATATATGATAAATCCTAAAGGTGGGCACCCTCGATCAGGCATAGGAATTCTTTCTTGGTGAATGACAGGATATATAGTAAGAAATGGAGGGCAGAATCCTGATTAGCCCTAGGGATCCTCGACCTTTGTAAGGTAGGATGAATGGTAAATCCTAGAGACTAGGAGAGTATAAAATTCAGCACTGTGTAGGTGGAGGAATACGGTTCATGCTTGTTTAAGACCTAGTGATCCAGTGGCGATTGTGGTAAACCCTAGTTCTATTGATTAGGGTGAGGTGGTTTAGCCTCAGAAAGCCCTGGTTGAACTTTTTTAGGAGTCCCACCTTCATGCTTGGAATATGGAATGAGGGTGATTGGCTAAAAGAAAGATTTGGTTCAACCAATGTGTGGTTGGGTGGTTCATGGAAGTCCCATACCTGGTTGAATTTTACATTCATTAATAATAGTTTCTTCTCCTTGGCATTTAATTTGTACATGTACTAGTTTATATGTGGATTTTATGGATATTGTGTCTTTTTGTTGTTTATATGCTAGTTATGATTATGTTTTATGACATTGATGATGTATGGATCTGATCATGTCTTGATTTGTAGATGAGTGAATAATGGATATATGGCCTAATAGATGATAATGTAACTAATGTGATAAGGCATCAATGTTTCTTAGTGATTCTTAGATAAGTATGAGACCCCTATGCTTAGACCTATTGTTATGACCTATATAATGCATATTTGTGACATGTTTGACGAAATACATGTCATGGCTAGTAGCAGTCCAGTCAAGTATTTGCACCAGTATCATTTTTGATGTTATTTTTCATTTCTAGTAGTTTCATGAAGTTTTGGGTAGTGGCCTAAGTCCAGGCCTTGAAAACGTAGCACAAAATTTGGAATCACAAGCTCAGAATGAGCTTAAAAAGTCCCCAATCACTAGCATTTCCTTGATATGGGAGCGATTGAAGGGTCCTAGTAGCATGCATGCCCATGTCATGGGAGACTAAGGCTCTAGGTCAGTAAAATGTAAATTTACATCAGGGGTTGGTAACCTAGAAGGGTTGGTTGGTTTATGAAAGTTTTGTAGCCTGTGTAGAAGGTCATATTGGTTATGTTTTGTTAGTTCCACTTCCTTAACTATACATGGGGAGTTGAATCAAATCATAGTAGCCTCTCATCACATGTTTACCCCAACGAACTGGTTAACTTAGGTAAATGTGGGAGGAAGATTTTAGAAAACACATAACCAATTTGTTGAGAGAATATCTTAACCATACATGAATTTAGGAAGCTAATTGGTTGGAAAAAATATCTTGACTAAATAAACCTCAATAACCTCCTAACTAATAAAAATATGCTCCTTCTAATAAAAACTAAATATCTACACAGTATAACCAATAATTTTAAATAATTACATATTATCACAAATATTAAAACAAATACAAATTATAAACATCTATAAGCTTCTATATTTATAAAGTCAAATTACCTTTAAACTACCAAAAAAAAATGCATACATATTTTAAATAACCAAACAAATTATTCATAAATAAATAAGTATCCCAAATTGTATTATTTCTCTTATATGAATTCAATAACAAATGATCACTTACAAAATATCGTCCATCATGATATTGTAATTGAAAATGCTCATATGCATCTTTATAAGAATTATTATGATTATTTCTCAGATAAAAGGACGATGATAATATGATTATAAAAACTTACAACTAAAATCATTATCATTCTAATTAAGATGGAAATTTTCCATTAAAATGTTTGCTTGTTCCTACTTGTAATTTCAAGATTTATTAATAAACTTTATACGTAAGTTTTCACCAAAAAATGAATATACTTGAAGAAATATATGTTATATCATAATAATAATAATAAATAGTTTTAAATTTGGATTGTATATTAAATTTTCTTGAAAGAAAAACACTCAATCAACTATCACTTATAAAAGTCATCTTAAATATGTATGATACACTACATGTTACATGTATTGAATTTGATGAAGAAGTCAATCAATTATAAATGTAAATTTGACTTCAATGGATATTTCATTTTTTTTCACTTTATTTCAATGTATATATTAATTTTGAATTTGAAAGTAAATCAATATAGATCTATTTTAAGTAAAAATTTATCAAGTGTCGAGAGATCAAATTTCTGAAGGTGTAAACCTCTTTTTGAGTGCAAAACTTGAGGAAAGTTCAGCATCTTGAGAGTTTTGATTCCTCTTGACACTTTATATATTCAGAGTTAAGATGGATCTATATTGGTTTTAATTGTGCAGAGCCACACAAAATTTGTCTAACATATGGTTTATCTAATCATTTTAAATATGTTAAATACATCTAAAATTAATTTGGTGAGTTCCTTCTCTTCGATATCTCATGAACCTTAAGCTTGCATTTATATTAAACACCTTAATTATAGCATATGACTCTTCACATAAATGACATATTTGAACTTGAATTAATAAATAAATCCTGTCATGAAATTTTAAATGTGTAATATTCATATTAGTGAGAGTTATAGGTTGAGCATGGACATATATATATTTTAAGCATATTTTTTCATGGGATTTTCTTTTTCATCTTGTAGTATGTATGAGTTGGTGGAATATTTTTTCTTTGTCAAAATTCTATTTGTTATTCATCTCTTTATTTCCTCTATCCTTCATGTTCTTAAATTGTTAATCCTTAAGCCTTTTTTTGTTAGTTTCCTCTTCATTGTGCATTTTCTTGTATTCTTTACTCTTGACACTCTTTAGTTGTCATTTGTTATGCCCTTATTTGTCAATATCCTCTTTTGATATTCTCTTTGATAGGCTTTCTATCATTCAATGTTTTCCTTCATCTATTCTTGTTGTTGTTTAGTTGTCATTTGTTGTGATTGTCTTTGTTGATCTTCTCTTTGCTTCTCTCTTTGTTGTTGGCACTCCTCAATAATTTCCATTTCTTTTTCCTTCTTTATCGACTTTCTCTTTGTTGCTCGTTTTTATTTAAGATGGATCTATATTGATGATTAATATTTATCTAGGCCATTTTTTGTCCATTGATGTTTAATATGAATCTATGTTGATGATTACTGTAACACATAAACCAATGTCTGGCATCAATAAGTACTTTGTGCATACACTGAAATCAATGCATCATTATTTATTATTTCATGTGCCTTTCTCTATCGACTTGCTCTTTGTTGTTCATTTTATTTAATATGGATCTAGGTTGATGATTACTATAACACATAAATAAATGTACATGATTAATAAATACTTTGTACATGCAATGAAATTAATGCACACTATTAATCTAATTACTTTGGAAGAAATGCATATTGTTCATCTAGTTACATCACATCATAAACTAAAATCTACAATAAAATCAATGCATCTAGTGCAAAAAATAAAATATGATTAGAAATTAGCATTTATAATGAAATCAATGCATCGGGTGCAACCAATTAAATAGGATTAGAAATCAACATCTAAATTGAAATCAATGCATCAAATGCAATCAATCAAATAACATTAGAAATCAATATTTACACTACAACCAATGCATCTATTTTAGTAATAAAAAGAAAATTATTAATGTAAAAATATTCTAATGTCAAGTTAGGATCCTGCACATTCCTTTACCCTTTTAGTTTAGTGAATTTTCAACAATTTTGGGTATCTTATTTTATATGATTTTAAGACTTTAATGGATTTCTAAATCCAACTTCTTTTATCTTTTGTAAAATCCTTCATGTTTTTCTATGGTTAATAAGTGCTCAATATTATATAAGATTTATTTTTGGACATATAATATTATAATACTATATATATATACTATATATATATATATATATATATATATATATATATATGAGAATATTTGTATTAATTCTAAATTTTTTGTCTAGAACACAGCTAGACATTGGAAGTTACACTATAATTTGCTTCCATCTTCAGTGTAATCTACAAACTGCTAAACCAAAACTATCATCCAAAGAGGAATACAATTGATACTCAGCATATACGAGTATTTGGAGTTGAATACCTTCCAATAGATTCCCAAAATTAAACAAAATTTGCAATACATATAACCTAGTTCAAAATATAATCCTTGATTACAACATATTTCCCCTATCTACTAGATATGTCAGGCCTAAGCACTTGAAATGAAAGTTGTTGGAACTAACTGAACCTTTCATATTTAAGACCAAACTATTAACCAAAGATCTCAATTCTTCAACTTGCTAATTGAGGAGTTTGATTTCTTCATCATGCTTATCCAATTTTCCTCTAGTTTCCAGCAAAAGGTCAATGTTTGTGGACGAAGAGGTAGTTTATTCATAATGCTGTATTTTGAACATATGATTCATGCTTAATCCACTAAGAGATGGAGGATTGTCTTAATTGACCATTACCCATCAAATCCCCAAACTTCAAATTACAACCTTGGTTAACAAATTGATTTGCTTCCTCGTTATAATCCTTTAGAATTTTCGGGAAACTCATATTTGGGATATATTTGGATACCTTCTTAATATGATTCATGATTTATATAGAACTTTGTTTCTAGGGAAAGCTCCTTTGGCTAAATACTAAATTATTAAAAGGGAGTCACCCGACACAATGAGAGAAGAGACCTGAAATTCTTTAGCGAAAATATTGTCTTGGAGTAACCCAAAACTTTCTAACTAATTATTTGCCATCTTCCCAAGCCCCATGAATACTCTAAAATTTTTATTTCTCCAGGTCCATAAAGGACGTGTCCTCACCAACCCTAATATAATATAATATAATAATATGATATTAACATTTTGCATTATAAAATTATATTATATTAATATTATATAGCATAATGAGTTAATATATATTATAATATATCAAAGAGATATAGAACAGTCAGTGAAGGAGTGCACTGTTAAGGTGCTTTGTAAGCAAAGGTCACCAGTTCTAGCCTCACTGACATGAAAAATCCAGCATGGTTTTCGCTAGTGCGGCTCAGGCCAGGTGCGATCCCGAGTGAATTTGATAGCTTAGATGCCCCTTAGTCATGGCCTCTTAGCCACATGGTAAGAGTGATTTTCAGGATTCACCCACTTATCAACCAAAAAA
>APFE030153528.1:26070-47682 GCA_000404065.3 Pinus taeda
TTGGGGATTATAAGGCACAATTGTTTGATGTTTGATCCCATGTTGGCGAAGATAGTTTTCAAATTCATTTGATGTGTATTCTTTTCCATTATCAGTGCGAATAGACCCAATCTAAGATTTTGCATCATTTTCTATCCATCTATGAAAATTCTTGAATGTTTGAAAAACATCAGATTTGTTTTTCAATAAATAAACCCAACACATTTTGGTGTAGTCATCAATAAATGTCATGATATATTTATTTCCATTTGTAGAAGGAATGAGCATTGGACCACATAAATCTGAATGAATGAGTTCAAATTTCCTATGTGCTCTTGAATGTGAATCATGAAAAGACTGTTTTCTATGCTTTCCTAGAATGCAAGCATCACATTGCTTAAGTTTCCAAGGAATTGTAGGCAAACCAACAACACCATTTTTTTTCAATAAGAGGAGACTATCATAGTTCAAATGTCAAAATCTAGCATGCCATGATAAACTTGATGGAAGTGTACCTTCTACATGATGAGAATTGTATGAGAAATTTTGTGCATGAGCAGAGGTTCCTTGCAGTTTGAGAAGCCTTTTTTCTTCTATTCCCCTCATGACAAGTGAGTGGTTAGATGCTTTTCTTACCTCAAGCTTGCCATCAAGCATATGAATGGAGTGACCTTGCTAGTGGATGTGGACCAAGGACAACAAGTTTCTCTTGAGCTGTGGGAGATATAGAACATGATCCAGAAGAAAGTCTGGAAGACCAGGCAGTTTAAGCTTGATTGTGCCAAGCCCTGATGGCTTGATTTTTTATTGATATGCAAACTATACTACTCCATCAACATTGTCAGTGAAATCTTAAAAAAAATCTTTTCTATGAGTCATGTGGCAAGTTGCTCCTGAATCAAGCAACCAATCATTTTTCCAAGAAGTAAGTGAAGCATTAAATAAATCTTCATTTACTCCAATGTTACATTGGGCCACAACATAGTGAGTGGATTCAGGTGCTTTACCTTTGTCTGTAACATCAGTTTTACCTTTCTGTTGGTTTCTTTTCTACTTAATTTTGTCCCATGGTAGCTTGCATGTAGAGGCATCATGTGATCCATTTCTTTTGCAGCGTATGCAATGCAAATCTGCCTTTTCTCCTTAAGAGTATTTGGCCCCCCTGCCTCTGAAATCTCGTCTACCTCTTGCTCTGGAAGAATCTTGAGCAAGATTATCCTCTTGGTGTGAAAGAAGATTTTTCTTCTTTTCCACACCCTTCACTTTTTCAACAAACTTCTCCATTATAAAAAATTTGAACTGAGCCCAAAAATAATTACAGTATTCGTAGCAAAAGACTAATAATAATTTTCTATGACTTTCCAAAAAATGGAATCAACTGCAATCATGAAATATATGTCATGTCATCAACAAACAACATAAGCCCTGATGCCATCATTTCATACAACTTCATCCATTCAAAATTGCAATGTAGGAATGAGTCATGGCTTCTTTTGCAGTTCGACCAACAGATTGATTAAATTAAAAGCCTCTTTTCTTTTCTTTTTTGCGATGAAGGAATGATTCATGTATTCATTTAAAGTTTGGACAATAGATTGATCAAATGAAAAGAACTTTTTGTTCTCCGCATTCTAGCTCAGGCCATCAGAAAAGGCGCAATCTAGTTAGTCAATATAGAGAGCAGTCTGATTACTTTAGCAGCCAAAAACTATAGTATAGCAAAATCTCGGCTTACCGTAGAATACAATCTATGTATCAAAATGCTAACAAAGAGAATTTGTTGTCTATGCTTGTAAATATAAAAAAGAAACTCTCACAAGGAGTGAGAAGCACTAAGGCCCTTGAAACAAAATACATTTCTATTTAGCAGAGTGTATTTTGAGCTACGGCTTGGCACAACTCATCCTCATAAAACAAGACCCTGTGAGAGGGCAGAGACCTTGATCCTGGGCGTGCCAAGCTGGGTGGCCAATGTTAAAAATTGTATATATGGAGCAGACCAGTGTTATGTCAACAACGTATATATTAGCGTTTACCAAGATACTGCAAATGAATTTGGAAACAGTTCTATCACTGTCACCGGGCACTACTTTTACAGAATTAGTTGAGATTCAAAACATTTTTTTTCACTGCCATTTACACTTGGACGCTCTTGCAGAATTACCGTTCTTCAAAGGAGTGAAATGTAGCTTTTCTACACCAACGATTTCACTGGGATATTGCCTATTACATGACTGTGACACAATATAAGAGTGATCTGATTTTATGAAGAGGATGGACCTAGCATTATCTCTTAGGCAGAGACGTATTACACGAGTAATGAACATTAGAGGCAGTGTTGTATCAACCCGGATTGTGGTGCTGTGAGGAGCAAGAGCGAATAAGTATGTTAACGCATAGCGCTCATTCAGGACAACGTTTAGGCTACGTGGAGCAAGCTACTAGCGTTCAGGTGAACGCTTATGGACAGGCAACGTTCAGGCTACATTCAGGTGCTAGCGTTCAGAAATAAAAATGCATATGACAGACAAGACCAACATTCAGAAATAAAAATGACAGACAAGGCTAGTGTTAAGAAATAAAAATGCATATGACAGACCACCGTACAACCCACAACATCAACAGTGAAGGGAGTTACAACTATTTTGGTAACTTGGCTCTGATACCAAGTCAGGCCAGGAAGTAACTCCACAAAGCAAAAACTGATTTGCATATTATTCCACAAGGTAGGTCTTCATTATATACATGAGGGAGAGCCTATTCAGTTCATCTCCCGATGACTGTTCATATTTCTAATTTATTTATTTACATAAATTCACCCAATCACAAGGATTAGGTGTCAAAAAGGGGGAAAAGGAGTTTCAACTTCTCCTTTGAAAACTTACCTTTAACCATAGGGGAAAATTTTCTTCTTGGTGTGAAAGAAACTTTTGGTTTTCTACTTTTCTATTGCTGGTGAATTTTTTTTCTCTCTCCTTTATGACTACTACTATTGGTCACATTCTTTGTTGGAGGATTATTTAGTTATTCTTTATTAGTCTTTCCTCCATGCAAGCTTGACTCTACCATTTGAAAATTTCTTTTAGATTTGTTCACTGCTATGGTGCTCTTCACTTGCTCCAATTGTTGGTCCTTTTCTTTAAGTTCCTTCCTTAATTTGTCAATGAAACCTTCAAGCACTTCAATATAGTCTTTATTGTCCTTTTTCTTGTTGCAATTGACTTCTTTGTCTCTTTTTTATTCTACAAAATGTGTCATCAAGGTAGTGATTTCTTCCTTGAGACTATTCTCCTTTTCATCACAAAGCTGCAATTTCTTTGCATGCTCCTTGTATACATTTGTTAGTCTACAAATCTCACTAGAAAATTCTTCAATAACCATGGAATATTCATATCCATCCTTAAGGAGCATATAATTGTGATCATCATATTTTCCACTATCCAGATTTGAAATATTTTCACCACTTCTATTAAAAATATAACTCAAAAATAAATCAGTGTGGCTTATACCTTCAAATCTGTTGTCCTCTTGTACAAATGGTTCAACTAAAGCTTTGTTCTTCTTCTTCTTCTTATTTTTCTTCTCCTCTCAAGCTCTTCATCTTTGCTACTCCAACTTGTTATAGACATATTTGGGCACTGCAACCCCAATCACATATGTCCATAAACCAAGGGCTTCTAAGTCCCTAAAAGTGTTGTTTCATACCCTAAAGGAACAATGTCAGCTGATTACATCATCTCCCAGAAGTTCTCCATGAAAAACTGCTCAGAAATGGTCAAAGTTGGACCATACAGACTGCTCGGTGCTAAGGGTGCGATGCATCTCACCTGCCACATGCGAAAAGTGTGATGCATACTGAAAGGACCTTCTGTGGGGTGTAATGAGCGAGAGAAGACAAATGGCAAAAGTAGTTGGCTAGGTGGAAACCCAGAGAATCTTCTAGAAGCTGCCCATTTGACACTTGCCTCTCTGAATTTGCCCAGGGATGAGTAAGAGATCATGAATCTCCAAGTGGAACCATGAACTATCAGAGAGAGGACACTAATCAAAATCCCAGAAGCTGACTCACCCACCTGTAAACATCTATATATGGATCCCTTATCCCAGAGATCCAGAGGCTGGAATCTTATATTTTGTAAGGAAGTGCTATTGGTTTCTTTGTGGAACATCATAGTGTTGGGTGATCTAAGCTTTTCATGAGTTGAAGAAGGGCTTTCATGCTGGGAGGATGACACTGGGTTAGATCAATGGGTTGTAATCCTCTCTTCCACTCTTTCTATCAATAAATCTATTTGAGTTTTCCTCCACATTCTTGTATGTCTGAGTTGATATATGCATTTGTGTGGTCAATATATATCTGATCCTATATTTCTTATGATTGTATATCTCTATGCTTTGATGGTGTTATGCTACTTTGACTCTACAGGTGTTCTTTGAAGTGGGACAAGCGAGGAAGGAGTGGCAAAAAATCTGTCAAAGGGGAGAGGAAACAAGTAAGGAGCCAAGCGAAAGACTGAGGTTGGTACTCTCTGCTTCTATCTCGTCTACTTCTCATAAAGGAAAACATAATTAAGTTTAGTTTGTTTGTTTCTAAGATAGCTACCCATCTTAGTGGGACTAGCAGCTCTGAATGGACACTAGATTTCTCGATAACAAAATGGCAAATCCACTGGGGAGAAAAACGCTTGTTTGCTTGTTTATATTTGTTTTCTTTATAAACTACAAACAGAGCCTGAAATTAAGCCAGCTGGCCTTCGAACTACATTTTCTATGCAAGTGCAAAGTAGATGAATGCTGCTTCTGTCCATCTCCAGGTTTTGTTTAGAAACTGAAAAATTGATTTGCAAACATCCTAATTGCCTTGGTGGTGGCTCAAGTAACCTCATTAGATCAGCCCCTATGCTTTGTATTTGCTGAATATCATTAGCTCAGCCTAAATCCCTGAACTAAGTTGCAAACTGTGACAAAAAACCAAGTTAAAGTATCGTCCCTAGACCATTGCACTGTCTCCTTTGACAATCTGGATGCATCGCACCTCCCATGTGTAGTAGGTGGGATGCATCCCTGTTTCCCTGTGTTACAGGTGCGATGATCAAATAAGACTGTTTTTGCCTCCATATTTTGGTTTTTCTTCACTCTCTTCAACTTTATTCAGGAGTTTTGTTGTCTGTGATTAGTATACCACTGTTGAAACTCCCTTCCTTTGCATTATTCAACCTCCATTGTACAAATAATTGTGAATGTTTTTATGTATTGTTCGCCATTTACAATTTTCATTTACAAAGAAGCAGCTTAATCGAACTGTCGTCTTTTGATTTGGAAGCGTCGCAAATGTCGTTTTCAGTCAAAGAAAAGAATCTTACTATTCTTGATGGTCGATTACATTGTTACTCTTGTATTTGATTTGAATTAATAGTATTTCAAGTGTCGAAAGCAGTTTTCAATTCAAAATCGCAAAGTGTAATCTTCATCTTCCTTTCGTATTTTGAAGAGAAAATTGTGAGTATTGTTGCTTTGAAAGAAAATATAATTCAGATTTGTACTCAACATTCTTTTTGTCATTCACACATCAAGAAAGCGGAAAATAAATACATGCATGTGCATTTTCTTTTAGACTGCTTGCTGATTTTGATTTAGGACAGTGCATCTAGTGTGTGCTCTCTGCTCTATGTTGAAAGAATATCGCTTCTGTTTCCTTAGTAGCTAGGATTTTCATTGCAAAAAGAAGAGTAAACAACTGTTTATCATCTTAGATTACATATTTAGGAATTGTATATCTACATCACGCGGTGAACCTTAAAGGAAAACTTCTTAAGAAAGATCAACTGTAATAAATTCAATGAACATACAAATAATTTGGAACCTAACGCACAACATTTAGAAGTCTAGGCTAGAGACGTATTCCGGCATCCTAAAGCCTGGTAACTATCACTTTCATTGTAGGTTGGGTGATTCCTCCTCTTTGAGACGAAAAGTGCCAGTACGGACTTGTGCTCCCACGTACCATCGAGTATATATTGGGAGACCACAATAGTCTATATCCTTTATCCTTAGGAAGCCGTGTCTACCACCCTATCGATCGTAATGCATTGAACACAACATTCAGGAAGATTGAATGTTGTACCATAAAAAGTATTCTACAGTTTTGCGATTGGTTTGGTAATCCCTCTATCTAGATTTCTAGAGTAGTCTCTTTCATTCCTTTTCAGACTCCTTAAAATAAAAGGTCCATCTGAGCACTTGTCACTTTAGGCTCATTAAAAATCGAAGGCGACTAAAGTCATCTTTAGCTTTTTCTTGACTCTTAAAAATTGAAAAAGCAAGTTGTGTCAAAGCGTCATAAAATTCATTTTAATCAGAATAACATGGTTGTTCTTCACCTGTGTCGTTCAAAGCACCATAATTCCTGAGCAATCAAATCAGCAACTGGATGGTACTGAAGTTACCCCCCAATCATCTACTTCATTTATTTCTCCCTCTCTTTCTTCCTCTTCGCTTGGCAAAGTTGGTAAAACTAAAAACCAAGTAACTGAGAAGAAGAAGAAAGAGAAGGAGAAGAAGAAGAAGAAGCCAACGACGAAAGGGGGAAACCTTGCATCATCTAGCAAAAATCCACACACTGCACCGTCCAAACCTAAATCTCCATGTATCATTTGCAAAGGAGAACACTATCATCGAGATTGTCCTTACATCCCATGGATCTTAAGGGACTGGTCCCCTTGTTTGCACAATCTGGTGTCATCAACCTCTGACAATCATGTTGAGAGTACACCGTCAACTAGTGAAAAAGAAGTCAATGGATAGAAAGGAATATATAAATTTCCTTGTAGAATGTGTGAAAGCGATCATGCCATCCACCATTGTCCCTTCCTAGACGAAGCTAAAAGAGTCTTGGATAACCATCCTGCTTCACTACCACGACTTTCTCCTGGATACAAGAAACTCTTGCCGAGTCCATTGCTAGTTGAAAATCTGACTGACACACCTTTGTAGTCGATTGAAACATCTACCATTGAAGATAAAACCTTTGAGTCTACACCGGACCAAAGTCAACCAGTCGAGACAGCAGTGACCAAATCTTGTCTTCAGAACGTCCACCTTCGGATGATACAGTCACCAAGGAGAATGAGAACGACACCATTGAAATTATCTTCGTAAATACAGACTCCGATGAACATGGGGGCAATATACCCATTCCTTTACTGTAGGAAGGAAGTTCATCAGAGACGTATCTAGCCGTTTACTCGGTCCCACCTCCAAGCAACCTAGTCGTTTCCTTCAATTGGAATCTACTAGGCAGACCTCGTCTACCATCTAATGTACCATTCCAAATCATAGTACAAGCTTACATAATGGTCATGGTTAGTACTATCATAGATGAAGGGGTTTCTGTTAGTATTATTTCCTCAACTGCTTGGAAAGCATTTGGTTCGCCATCGCTTCTACCTGAGATGCGAAATCTGACAGGCTTCGACAAAGGAACCAATCAACCGTTAGGGATCCTTCCAAATTTTCCTATAACTTTGAGAAGGAAAACCATTTATCTAAATGTAATGGTAGTCCAAGGACCTTTAGATTACAATCTACTCCTTGGGTGTGACTACATCTATAGCATGGGAGCTATTGTTTCCTCACTCTTTCCAGTAGTGTGTTTTCTACATGAAGGCAGAGTGGTCCAACTCGTAGACCAGCTTTCATTCCCCGGCTCACACATAGCTAATAGTCAAATACCATCCCTAACTGGTCTTTTTGCACAAGGAATTTCTCATCAATATCCAGTCAATCCACTTGATGAACGCGAGTGATTCGGTGAATGTGACTAAACCCAAGGGGCATGCACCCTGATCTTCTTCGGCAGAAAAACTTTGGGTATAGGGGAGGTTTCTATGAAGGATATATGACTAGTCTAACACACCCGTCCATTTAGGAAAATGGGATTAGACCAAAATAAGATTCCCTCGTCAAGGTTAGGTAATTGGAGCTAAAATCACCTTCGTGTGATGGACTAAACTGAGGAAGTGTTTCTGTCTGCTATGTGGATGGAAACATCTTGTGGGTGCAAGAAATTATATTTGGTAGCTTGGAAACTCTATTTCACTATACATGGGGGAATGCAAACCTTTTTTACACACAAGTGAAAAGCGACCAGCATAACGCTAACTCCATAGTTTTAACTGACTTCAAATGCTTAAGTTAGGTGATTGGTATGATCAACCATTCACCTTTGCAAGGGCGAAATGGCATCGACAAAGTAAAGGAAGTGTTTTCCCACCTAACCCTAGTAGTTAATTAACCCCTAGGATAGTAGTTGGTCATTCCTAGCTTGCATGCAAAAGGATCCGGAGCATAGTTTCGAATGGGGCAAGCTCCCTAAAAAATGAACCTATCGGTGAGACATCCTTATTATGACTGGCATGAGAAGTTTTGCGCAAAGTTCATGCTCGTTAAAAGATAAACCTAGCAATGAGCATATGTTCCACCAGAGTTTAAGCTCATTACAAAATGAACCCACCTTCGGTAAATAACCACTGCGATCGCATTATCATTAGCTTTTGAGCCTTTGTTGTGTTCTTACCATCACCTCCACTCCGTTTTAGCCGATCATACACCTCCATTTGATTGTTTACCCCTTTTGAGGAATAACTATGATAGGTGATTCTATTAGCCATCCTCTTGACGCTACCATGATTGGAAAGTTCCAAACCTTACCTGGAACTAGTTGCTACCTGAAAATATCACTCGTTCCTCAAAAAATGTGTCTCCTTTAAGCTCTTTTCATCTGACTCATGAAATATGAAAAGATTGCTGAGAAATTAGCCTCTCTAGCTCGTTAAAATGATTACAAGTGCTATCCCTCCTCTAGATTTTAATTTTTTGGACTTGAGGGATCATTACACAAAAAGATCAAGCACTTGTCTTGTTCGGCTCGTTAAAACTATCGAAAATTCATCCCTTTCATATTATTTTATACTTTTCCAGAGTTAAGGGATTATATGACGAAAATTGATTACTGGAGTTTCCTTCCCGTCTCTTTTCAGACTCTCTAAAATTGAAAAGGACCGAGTTATCTTTGTTGTTAAACTCTTTAAAAACAATAGCGACAAACTTGTCCATATAGACAAGAGAAAGTTTCATTGTCGCTAGGCTCGTAAAAACATAGCGATGGGTTTACCCGAAGGGAAAATTATAGAACAAGCATATGTTATCCTCCTCAAGCATGACAAAAATAAAGAGGAAACAATTGTAGAATTGAGGCTTCTGTGATTCATCGTAGTTGTGAGAAGAGCTTCGGCGTAAATCACATGGGAAAGACCTTTGTCGACGCGTGTCGAACCAACTAGTGTGGTTCATCGTCAGGACAAGCTGAAGAAACAGATCTGGCCTAGCAAGTTAAATAGACTGAGCAGAGACTCCAACGGCTACATAACAACTATATTTGACTCTAGGACCAATTTCCGGTTTTAGTAAGTTTATTATTTAATTCATTAGGTTATTATTATTAATATATCTAAAGTACAATGTATTCTTAGGACTAGTCTTATTGATGAGTGCTACCTTTAGCCTCTTATTTTCAGCTATGATAACCAATCAGCATAATGATAACTTATATATATACGTAGATATTATATCTAGAAATAAATTAATTTATTTTCTTTTTTACTAGTCAAACTAACCCTTAAGATCAATTTTATATTCCTCAATAAATAAAACATATATATATATAGATATATTTAGTTAATAACTTAATAAGAATATATAATTATTTATAACTTAAATTATTCATTCTAGAGAAGTCATTCAACAATATTAATTTAATTGTAATTTTTGAATAACCTGTAATATTATGTTATTTAAATAAATAATTTTCTTTTGGTAATATTTGTTCATTTATCTATCATACCTAATTTCTCCTATCTCTAGAAATATAATATTATACTATTATCTTAATATTATAATAATAATAATAAGATTAGATTTATTAATATATATAACTTAAATTATTCATTCAAACAATAATAATTTAATAGTAATATTAAATTTATTATTTTATATAACTTAAATTATTCAAACAACAATAATTTAATAAGTAATTTTTAAAATAACCATTAATATTATTTAAACAAGTAAATTTCTTTTGATAACATTCGTTCATTTATTAATCATACCTAATGTATCTTATCTCTAGAAATAAAATATTATATTATTATCTTAATATTATAAAAATAACAATAAGATTAAATTTATTAATATAATTTTGACCTTGGTCCTAGAGTCAAATATAGTTGTTATGTAGCCGTTGGAGTCTCTGCTCAGTCTATTTAACCTGCTAGGCCAGATCTGTTTCTTCAGCTTGTCCTGCGATGAACCACACTAGTTGCTTCGAACGCGTCGACAAAGTCTTCCCATGTGATTTTACGCCGAAGCTCTTCTCACACTACGATGAATTACAGAAGCCTAATCTACAATCTTGTGATTCCTTGTCAGCCAAATTTTCCATAGAAAGGCATAGGGCAGAGCATCCCATACCCTTTTACCTATGTTGTTTTTCTTATGCTGCCAGGGTAGCTCTTCTTCCATTTGCTTAGGATCTCACCAATGGAATGCTGAGGGTTCCAAGTGAGAGGGCCAGAAGGGGAAATACCATTCCAACAAGAGATTGCAAAGGGGCATGAGATAAATAAGTGTTGGATAGTTTCTTCTACTTCTTGGCAATTTGGGTATCGAGAGGGCCCAACTATACCCCTCTTTTGCAAATTGTCTAAGGTAAGTATTTTCCCTTTTAGGAGGGTCCATATGAAAAATTCTACTTTGGGGATGGTCTCAGACTTCCAAACGGTTTTCCAGTACATCCAAGGAGGAATAGGATAGTCCCTACTACACAAATAATGATGACCAACCTGAATTGTGTAACTAGAACCTGTGGGGTCCCACCGAAAGCCATCAATGCCATTTTTAATGATTGGTGCCATGTTGTGAAGATAAACCTAAAGACTGTCAATGCTCTTTTTGAGATTTCTAGGGATGGGAGGGAAGCTCCATCCCTTCCAGGCCTACGTATTTATGTCCCATTGTGAAATTTGATCCAAATAATGTATTCCTTTGTTGTGTAGGAAAAGGAGAATTTGATCCGTGCCTGGCTAACTAGTAATGGGTTGGTTCCCCATAATCTTGTCTACTCCAATGTTGATTTTGTTGCCACCTTTGGGAACCTTAGAAATATTTTGTGCCATGAAGGGGATAACTTTTTTGCAAAGTTTCCAAACTTTTGTGCTACTTCTAGTGGGTATTTCGCTTTCTAATAGTTGTTGCCTTGGGCTGCTGAGATATTTGCCTTCAAGAACTCATTTCCACCAAGCTTGTTTTTCATCAATTAATCTCCATACTATCTTACCTCCAAAGGCTAAGTTTGTAAGTTTAGGAGATCTAATTCCAAGTCCTCTGTTTTCCTGGCATTGGATAACTTGCTTCCAGCTAACCAAGTTGAATTTTTTTCTTTTCATTTTTCCCTCCTTGCCAAAGGAAATTCCTAAGGATGCTCTCCATTTTGTTGTGAAAAGTGGTTGGAGCCCGTATAAGAGAGAATTGATAAAGTGGAAGAGAAGAGAGACCAGATTTGAGGAGAACCAATTGAACTGCCAAATTAAGCCAAGCATATCCCCATTGCTGAACTTTTCTTTTTAATTTGTCAAGAGTTGTATCCCAGATTTCAGCTCTTGTGGGTCCTATACTCACTGGCATTCACAAATAGTTGAAGTGATCCCAATTTAATTCATAAGGAACTCCAAAGATGTTGGCTATGTTGTGAAGAGTTTGGGTTGAGGCATGCCAACTATATAGGCAGCTTTTTAGATGATTTATCATGCCTCCATAATATCTCATGTATTTGTCCAGAAGAGCTTTGAATCTTTGAGCAATAATTGCATACGCTCCTCCTATTAACAAGGTGTCATCAACAAATTGGGAATGGTTGATGTTTTTGACTCCATCTTCATATTTTATGCCAGTAATGAGACTAGCCCACCTCTTATGGTCAAGGGCGCAACTGAAGGATTCAACCATCAGGATAAAGAGGTAGGGGGAGAGAGAACAGCCTTGCCTCAATCCTCTTGAAGATTGAAAAGATGGTATGGGCCTGCCATTAACAAGGGGGGATAACCAAGGTCAAGTGATACAAGCTCTAATGAGATCAAGAAATGGAGCAGAAAAGCCCATTTTTTGAAGAACAACAAGCAGAAAAGAATGTCTGGCCCTATCAAAGGCATTCGCCAAATCTAGCTTCAGGATGAATCCCTTTTCATTCCTAGTATGGCTAGAGTGGATTTCTTCTTGTAAAAGGAGGATGGATTCTGATATTTTCCTATTTTCCATGAAACCACCTTGGTTTTCAGATATGGGCATTGGCAGCAAAGGCTTAAGGTGGGCTGCTAGGATTTTGGTAAATATTTTACATGAGGAGTTGCAAAGGGATATGGGACAGAAACGAGAGAAATTGGTGGGTCGATTCTCCTTAGGTATGAGAGCTAGATGGGTTGAGTTTGTGTAAGCTCCCACTTTTTTCCTCTGAATCCATTTCACTAATTTGATGAGGTTTTTTTTAACAGTTTCCGAATGTGCTCTATAGAAGCAAATTGAAAAGTTGTCTGGTCTTGGAGCT
Source organism: Pinus taeda (assembly GCA_000404065.3). Taxonomy (NCBI): domain Eukaryota; kingdom Viridiplantae; phylum Streptophyta; class Pinopsida; order Pinales; family Pinaceae; genus Pinus; species Pinus taeda. Next base: position 38,705 of record APFE030153528.1, read on the forward strand.
TTGTCTTGCTAGAGGGACTAGATGGCTCCTTTGATTTCTTCTTCCTCTATCTCTCTGTTCAAGATTTCATTTATTTCATCAGTGATCTTATTTGGCAGATGTTGTAAAAGTTCTGCATAATCTTCTTCTTCTCCTTCTTCAGTTAGGAGCTCTTTATAGTGATCTGAAGCGGCTTGTTTGATGGCAGCTTGGCTGATTTGCTGATTGCCTTTACTATCTGTAATAGATGTTATGCTATTTCTGATTTTCTAAACTATGGCTTGCTTGTGGAAAAAAGCCGTGTTTCTATCCCCGCCCTTTAACCATAGCTGTCTCAATTTAATCTGCCATTTCTATTCCTCTTCTCTTCTAATGCTATAAAGCTAGCTGTAGAGGTTGTCTTCCTAATTTTTATCTACCTGTTGGTATTCTCGCTTTTCCATTGCGTTATGGAGTTCTTCTAACTTAGCTTTTTCCTCTCTTTTCTTCGTTCCTGGCTCTTTGTAGTTGGTTTTTTCCCAATCCTTAAGAGCATGTTTTACATTTTTGAGTTTACTTTCCCAAATGAAACTTGGAGAACCTTCAATGTGTTGTCGCCAGATTTGTTGAATAAGATCTTTGGATGCTACATTATCATTCCAAAGAGGACTGTATTTGAAGGGAAGAGGTCCTAGGGGGCAGTGGGATTCGAGGGTCAATGTGGTAGGGTAATGGTCTGAGGCTGTAAAAGGTAGAAAGGAGGCATGAATAACAGAGAAGGTAGATAGAAGGGTAACATTCACCAAGATTCGATCTAGCCTTTCCATGATATTGTTTTTCCCCAATTGACAATTATTCCAAGTGTATTTGTAGTTCTTTGGAATTACATCTACAAGATCAACATGCTGCATTATATTCTCCAGTTGATTTCTAGATGGATCTAGGGAGAAGCTACCTCCTCGTTTTTCATCAGAATGCAAAATGAGGTTTAAATATCCCCCCAGAATACTGTTGCTATTTTCTTCTTCCTCTATATTTGTGTTGAGACAATCCCAACATTGCTTCTTATTATAATGATTTGGTGCATAGACATTGTAAATAACTAGTTGTTGGTTGCTCGAGTTGTTCTTCAAGACAATTTTTATCCAGTGTTGATATATTATTTCTGTTGTGTTGCTCCAATTAGTTTGATGCCAGAGTGCAGCAATTCCCCCAGAGGCTCCTCTAGACTCACAAACACATCATTTATACTACTTTTGTTATGTAATAATTTTGTTCATTTCTAGCTATCCCTGCTTTGTTTCTTGGACTAATACAATTTCTGGCTTCTCTTGATTTATTAGGTCTTTTAAGGCATTTGTTTTGGAGGGGTGCCCTAGTCCCCTGCTATTCCATGAGAGGACTTTCATCATTTCAAATGACAGTTGTGAGGAGTTGCTTTCCCTCCCTAGTCCTTGTTTGTTAAATCCTTGTCTATTTGTCCTAAGATATAGGATTCTATGGGATTCTGGATGCCCATGGATATATCTTTCTGGGCATTTTCATCTCTGTGTTGTTTTGCTGATTTCCTTCCAGGATTCTTTTGATTGTCAAGAGTAGCACCATGTTCCTTGGAGTTTCTTTTGGTGATTCTGGAAGGGGGTGGGTTAGTAGGGAAGGAAGAGGAGATGATCAGAGGGAGAGGGGATTCTGAAGGATCGGATTGGATCACGGGAGTAGGAGTGTCTTTAGGAGGGGAAAGGATGTGGAAGGGGTTGGAGGATGGAGAGGAGGGTTGAGGGTCAGGTTGGTGATCAGGGTTAAGAGAAGGAAGGGATGATGAGGATGGGGGATTGGGAGGAGGACAAGAAGAAGGACCAGTTTCAGCATTTGGTTTGGGGTTAAGGGCAGCTTTCTTTTTTTTAACTATCTCCCATTGCTCCTCTTGCAGAGTGTTTTCTACATCAAGATTTTTAGTACAACGATTAGCAAAGTGGTTGTATTCGTGACATACCTTGAACTTGAATGGAATCTTCTCGTAATCTAGTTGCTGAATGTGATTCCAATCATCTACCTTGAGTTTGATGGCTTCTGGAAGTCCTTTGCCCAGATTGACTTCTACAAATATATGAGCACAAGCCTGCATATTGTCCTTAGGTTCACTTTGATCAATGTATTTTCCTATAGCATTTCCAATAGCACGAACTGATTCATCTCCCCAGCAATGAAGGGGAAGGTGAGGTAGCCGGACCCAAACAGGAACAGCACTGGGTATGTCCAACTCTGGATCAAATTCCAGAGTCCATTTGTTTATATATAATCCTCTTGAATCCATGAAATGGGGCCCATTTCGAAAGATTAAGTCCTTATCTTCTTTTGTTTCAAAGTGAAAAGTGAAATACCCTTTCCCACAAAATCTAATGGAGATTTTTCCTTGAGTTTTATCTGACCAATTCCTTTCCACCCATCTCTGCACTATTTTTGGACATGGCCAGATCCCAGTAAGTTTCCCAATGAGTCCTCATTCTGCTAATGCAAATGCATCCATGCGAGGCAAGGTTGGAGGCAAGATAACTTCCTGCAAACCATCAAGTTTTTTCACGAATTTGGAGACTGTAGGGCAAGGTCTTTGAGGCGGTAATGACCTGACCAAAGCTGAGAAAGCCTGTTGAAGAATGGCCTCCGCTAGTGGAGCCTCTAGAGGGACCATGCCAAGGGGTTGAGGTCGAAGCAGAAAACGTAGTCAGGGAAACCTAGCAAGGCATGCGTGTGGACTCCATAGAAACAAAGAAAAAAAATATTCTTATTAATAACATTGATATTAATGTTTTCATGAATAATTAAGTGGAATATTATTATTACTTTTTAATAATATAACATTATATTAATATGTAGTGAAACAATGACTTTCTTGGTGGAGCGATGGCCGGAACAATCGATAGGGTTTCAGATCTCGTCTGCGACAACGTGTATGCTTACCTTAGTCGAGCAAAGCGTCTTGTGGATATGGTGACTCGATGGGAATCAGAGGAAGGATCAGCTTTGGGAGGGAGCTATGGGATTTAGAGGATCTATTAAAACAGGGTATTCGATGAGCAGATCCAGTGGCATGGATTCTATCGAGACCGGTGTCAATAGATACAGGCTTGCAACGATGCTTGATAGGAGAGATTAAGCTCTGAGAGACGAGTCACTACATAATCAAACCATATCTCCTCCCTCATGTGGTGGTTAGTATCTGGAGATCTGACATGATTCCTCTAGATCGAGAGCATTGGATGGCTATTTTATGCAGATCTGACACTATTCCTCCAGATCAGGCACATGGGGTTCACGGACAAGTATATTGGCTTGTAGATCTATATTTGGAATAGGGGTTCTCAAGTTTTATTATAATTGGAGACATTGACCTAATCCCTACATGGATAACACCTTTATTATACATATATCGGCATATATGTCAGACTGTAGAGGCTCCAATAATTACGAATCTGCCTTATATAAGCCCATATATGATAGTGAGGTGTTCAAATAATAATCACATACTAGATCTGGAAGTAGAGTACTCCTATGAAATTTGTGCAAATATTCCAAATGGAAGAACTCTTCTTATCGGGGTTTGAAAGTATTTTTTCGTAATGGATCTAAAATGAGAGATCTGTAAAAGAAAAAATATCGTGCTAGCGATGAAAAGTCTGATTTGTGTAGGCAAATCTCTTCAAAATGGAAAATTTCTCCTAACCCAAGGCATAGATCGAAATTCCTCATTTTTTGTCAATTTGAGGTTGAGGGGGAACTTCCTAGATCCAATTCCAAAGGATCAAGGTACGTCATTCAAATACATCCTCCAAGGGAAATCTGTTGCCTCAATCAAAACAGAATGGCCTCTAAATATTCCCAACCACTATATTGTGGAGCAGTTGAATCAAGTCCTATCTTTGGCTATAGATATCTCAAAAACAAATGATCTATGCACAACTTTTGAATCCCAAGTAGTCATATGTAGATTCAACAAATTCTGGCCCCAACCAATGGATCTGTTTCAGTGGATTTTCACAACTTGGACAACAAATTATGTGATTCACCTATGTTCTGAGGTTTCTTTATAGTAAAGTTTGAATCATCAGAGGCATGGGAGTATATATTACGATAGGGCCCTGGTTCTAGGGAAATGTGGGAATTTTTTCACCCTGTGGCTTCAAGATTTTAATTCCAATACAATGGTGGTATGAGGAATGTCAGTTTGGGTTACATTGCACAATCTACCACTTCATTTATGGCATCATAAAGTGCTAGAAGGAATCAGGAATCTCATTGGGAATTACATAAAGACATATACACAAAGAGTTGAAGAATGAATCTACACATTTTCCAAAATGTGTGTGGAGGTGGATCTCAACAAAGGTTTGTCATACCACATCCTCTTGACATATAAGAAACAGTGTTGGACTTGGTTTTTAGATTTTGAAAAAACGAATTTCAGGTGTCGTATATGTAGACAAATGGGACATCTTTAGAATACATGTCCTTTAGCCAAGAAAGAGCCAAGAAGGAAAAAGAAATCAGGGAAGAAACCCAAGGGATAGAAATTTCTAGAACATCGGTCTAAAGATGAAAAGGATGAGGAGGAAAATAGCTCTCCTACCAATGATGTAACCCATAATCCAAAAGTCAATGGGAAAAATGGGGATGCAAATCATGAAATGGAAGATAACCCATTTCAAACTATGCAGCCAAAAAAGATCACTGAAGAAAAAGAGATGGGAGGTTTCAAACGACACCATATTTTTTACAGTTTGGATTCTGATAAGGAATATACAAGGATAAATTCGGAGAAACAACTAGCACTTGTAATGACCAGTCCTAATCATGGAGGATGGCAGAAGGTAGAAAAGAAGAAAGGGAAAAAAGAGTAACTAGATTTCTTCCTTTTTGGAGTAGTTTTTTATGTACTATTTTGTGAACACTGGTTTTGATTGGTTTGGCTGAATGCTTAGATGAGCATCTACAACATGTAATTTTGTTTTCATTAATAAAATTACTATTTTTCCTTGGGAAAAATGATATTAACATGTTATATAACATTAGTATAACATGATATTAATATTATCGTAATATAGCATATAATAATTTGACATTAATGTTATTGATATTAAATGTGATCAATAACATTATTATAATATAATAATATTGTAAATTATAATATAATAACATTATTGTAATATAAATAATATTGTTATTTTAAAATAAAAGTGAATATTTATATTAATATTTTTAATAGAATTTTAGACAGAATTTTTTAATCTGTATATCTGTTTTATTAATAATATTATTATTTGATTATTAAAATGTAAATATTATTAGACATTATTTGTCAATATTAATCTTAATATTATTTAAATTAATAATGTTAATATTATTTAAATTAATAATGTTAATATTAATGTCATTAATATTATAAATATTATTAATGTTAATATAATAATTTAAATATTTCCTCGATGGGGGTGCCTTAATTGTTGGACAAGTGGTGGAGGAGGTGATGGTGTAGCTTGTCCAGCCTCCACGCGCGCCCCACCCCCATGTTTAATAGACGCGATAGCAAGGGCCAGTGTGCGAGTTTGTCGCCCACGACGATGGCTATTAAATCACATCCTTGGATTTGTATACACATTGCTTGGTTGTGGTACAAGATGGTAGTGTTGTGCAGTGCGATAAGGGTTGTGGAGCTCCTGCATGCCTCATCGAGGTCTAGGCCTTGGGGAGAGGCAGAGAAGCCCATAACTGGTGCGTAGTGTGAGGTGTTTTGGTAAAGTCTAATGATCCTGGGGACCCTGGAACATCCATGGAGAATAAATCGGTTGGCCTTCTCATCAGCCCAAATCATTTGCGTGACATGGATCAAGGGAGAGGAGAAAAACTGGGGCTGACAAACCTTGGCCAAGAACTGGTGAATTATCCTCTTCTAGTTTGTGAGTGGTGGGGAACTTGTTTGGGAGACTGGTGGTTTGGGATTGATTGGCACCTACAGCAAGATTTTTTTTTCTCAGGGACCCGTGAGGAACTACATTTGGGAAGGGCTTGGCTATATTATGGAAATATGCAGAAGCGAGTGTAGAAGAGGTGGTGGGACGTCGTGTTTAGCTTACAAATCCCTGTGATGAAGAATCCTTGTCTCACCTTTTCTAGGTATGGAGAGTTGATTACAGTGATGATCAATGCAGGATAGCCCCTCAATTGTCTTTGGGGGATAGTGGTATAATTTACATTGTTTTTTGTTGATGTGTGGGGTTGGGAGGGTGTTTGTATATGTCACCATTTTAGGTGTTTTGGGTACGTCAGGATGCCTCTATTAGTTTTTGGTAGCATCGGATGTGCTCTAGCCATGAAAATTGGTAAAGAGGCTAAGGCACATGAGTTATAAAGAACCCATAAATCATTTGGTGAAATTCCACCCGAATTGTATTTTATTAAAATAATTAATATTTTTAATGGGGTTACTAAGTCTAAACTTAGGAAAAGTAAAGTATTAATGGCTATTAATCGAAATATGTATGAGAATGTTCTAGAAATCGGATCAAGTCAAGTTTGAATATTAGCCGTTGATTAGAGACTTAATCTCGACTGTTGAAGTCTCAACGAGAAAATTATAAGAAGGAGGCTTGGTGTTCATTTAGAAACAGACACAGAGAGAATAAATTAATATGGAGTTCAATTTTTGGGGCTAGGAAGTTGAGAATTCGAACTGAGTGATCATTCTGCAGTAGAGGGGCAGGGATAGTTTGGGAGTATTGGACATAGAGGCAAAGAGACACTAGTGGAGATAGCGCAGCAGCTTGAAGGATAGACGTTGGGTCAATCTAATCCCACGTAGGCCTAACACAGAGATAAAAGGGCCAGCGCAGAAGCAAAAGCTTCCCTCATGTAGAAAGTTGAAACTTTTGGAGAACTACTGAAACAACTAGGAAGGGATGTAGAAGGCAGAAGAGATAGCACAGAAGCTTACGCAAAGCCTCTAAGGTTGACACGGGGCCTACGCAGGGCCAACACAGAGATAGCCAGGGTTAGCTAGTTCTGTTGTTGGATCAGCTGGAATCTACTGGGTGAAGTGAGATAAAACTCGCTTAGTTTTCTACCATTATATTTTTTCTATCACTAGATTGTTGGGAGGGCATCCATCATTGTATTCATAAATACTGCTTAATAATAGAAATCCCTCAAAGTTGCTACACCGGTTTTCTCGTATTAGGTTTTTTCAAGGACTACTTTGTCCAAAACATAATTGTGTCATGTCTATCTTGTTCTTTGCTCAATTTTCTATTTCATGTAATCAAATATAAATTAGTGTAGGCTGCAGAAGTAATTTACTTCAGTATTCAGAAAACAACTTGATAATGTATATTAAAATCAAGTAGGAGTAGTAAATTCAGTTTTTACTGCAATAGGGGTTCCTTGAGTGTAGGAATTTTCACATCGTATCGGAGCGTTGATTTTGAAATAGGGAGAGCATATCTAGCACTGAGCAGAGAGGCCAACAACTTAATTTAGTAGAAATTCAAATCCCCTTGAAGGGATTGCACAGTCCTTGCCAGGAAAGCACAGATTACGATGAAATATCTCTCTGAGGGAGTCGACAGAGAGGTATGAAGTTTGTTTCGTGAGCTTGCAGAGGCAAAGGGAGTTACGTAGAGCCTTAGGACAATGCTTGAAGGGCGCAATTTATTTTGAGGCAAATATACGTCGGAAAAGATAGAAGACACGTAGAAGGGGAATTTTTTCCTCACAGGACTCTTCTTGCCAAAAGTATGAATTTCTCACTTGCTGGGCAGCTAACCAATGTTGAGCAGTGACTAGAGTCAGTTCAATAGTTTCGTTGAGATGGCATCACATGGGCTCAAAGATCAGGACAGATTGGAAGGAGCTTCCAACTATGTCATATGGAAGACCAGAATCTTAGTTGTTTTTGAGGTGTACGATCTAGAAGCTTACGTCAAGAGTGTTCTAGTTGTTTCCATAGACAATGATCAAAAGAATAAGTACAAGACGAGCAGGGAAAGGAAAAGAGGTTCATACTCGATGGACTTCGAGATCATGTGATCTCACACTTGCAAGGCAAAGATACAACCCAAGAGTTATGGGAAGATTTGTCTTCACTATATGAAGGCTCTTCCGAACAACATAAGATTTACTTAGAACAAAAGTTGCAGTGGACATTGATGCATAAGGGAGAAGGGGTTAACTTTTATCTTCAATGTCTTCAGGACACCAGAGACTAGCTTGTTGTAGTGGGGTCTACTCCTCAGTCTATCGTGATGGTAAGGACAGCCCTAAATGGAGTCTCGAATGAATGGAAAATCTTCATCCAAAGTATATTGGGCAGGGAAAGACTACCTTCATGGGAGGAGATGTGGTAATCTCTTCAATAGGAATAATTAAGGAGGGATATGGTAAGGTCAACCTCAATGGCAGCAGTGGGAGTGGCACAAAGACCAGGGAGGAGGAGGAGAATGCAGCTCTAACATTAAAGGGATAGCAGAAGCTGAAGCGAAAGAAGGAAATTTCAAAGGTGAAATGTTTCAGATGTGGTGAGATGGGCCACTTTGAATCCCAATGTCCTTTGAAGCAAAAGCATAAGGATGAGAAACATGATCCTAAGGTTTCTCCAGCAACAATTAACAAAGATGAGTTTTCCATGAGTGCCCACGCATCACCATCAGGGAAATGGGGCAATATAGAACTATAGTCAAGAGGACTACATGTGGGCCCAAGAATCAGCAATAGAAAGATGGTCTTAGTGTGAGATGATGCAGTGGATTATTTGGAGAGATAGATGTAGTAGCCTGAGACCAGGGACTGGTCAGCGCAGAGTAAGGTTGTCAGCAGTGCAGATGGCATAGTGCAAAAGTCAGCAGCAGTGTAGAAGATTCAGAGTGTCAGAGACTAGTAGCAATCATATTCCAACATTCATGTTGTTATGTTGAACATAGTTATTTCAGAAATTTTGGATGCTTTTCCATTGCTGAACAACGGCAATTGGAAAA
>APFE030153530.1:0-13008 GCA_000404065.3 Pinus taeda
TCCGAAGGTGCATTTGGATTTTTTTGCGTAAAATTGGTGTTCTTTAAGTAGTGTAAGAACCTTGTCCAAATGTTGCAAGTGCTCCTTCCAAGTTTTACTGTAAATTAGAATATCGTCAAAGAATACTAATACAAACTTTCTGAGATGTGGGCAAAATAATTCATTCATAGTTGCTTGAAACGTTGCTGGTTCATTGGTTAATCCAAACGACATTACTTTAAATTCATAGTGACTTTCGTGTGTTCGGAATGCCGTTTTTGGTATGTCCTCTAATCTTATTCTAATTTGATTGTAGCCTGATCTTAGGTCCAATTTTGAGAAATACCTCGCGCCATGTAGCTCATCCAACATTTCGTCGATAAAGGGGATTGGAACTTGTTTTTAATTGTTATTTTGTTTAATCCCCTATAGTCAATACATAGCCTGAATGACCCATCTTTCTTCCTTACCAATACCACTGGAGCAATGTAAGCACTTTTACTTTTCGAGATGATTCCACACCTTAAGAGGGCTTGGATTAATCTCTCGATTTTTGTTTTTTGGTGATGTGGATATCGATATGGCTTGATGTTGATCGGGTCTGATCCTGCCTTGACTTCTATTGTATGCTCAATTTCCCTATTAGGTGGCATCTTTAGAGGTAGGTCTTGAAATACTTTTTCATGTTTCCTAATTAGATCTTGTATCTCTGGTGACTCTTCACTGGTCATATTTGCAAATAACATTTCTAACTGATGACATTGTACTACATAAGCAGGTGCTCCCCTTCGAATCATCTTCATCATCTGAGATGATGATACAATTTGATTTTCTGGTGCTTGGAACCCATGTAATTTGTACTTTTGACCTCCCCATTTGGATTTTATAAATCGTACTTGGTGGTTAGCGGCATAAGTACCTAAAGTTCGTAACCACTGGACACCTAAGACTACATCTACTCCTAACGGTACTGTGAAAAACGAAGACTCTAAACTGAAGTCTTGAATTTGCAATTTAACCTTATGGCATTTCCCCACCTTTTCAATCCTCTTATCATCTGCTACCATTACCTTCATGTTTGGTAAGGGAAATGAAAAAATATTGAGTCTCTTGGCCATGGTTGCATCCAAAAAATTGAGTGTGCTACCAGAGTCAATGAGAACCACCACGTTGTTCTTCTTAATGTGTCCCTTTAACTTTAGAGTCTGAGGCTGTGATATACCTGTCATAGCTGATAATGACACTTGTGGAATACTTTCGTCATCTAATTCTGGTGAGAATTCTGGGGCATCTTCTGTTTCTTCTATGTCAAAATCTTCACTGTTTGAATCATTGGTTGCTTCACAATTATATAGGTTCTTTGGTTCTTTTCCTTTAGCACACCTACGTTTGGGGTCCCACTTTTCACCACAGAGCTTGCATTTACCCTCCTTTATCCTTTGCGCTTCCACATTAGATTTTTCATCTTCACGACGATGTGGTGGAACATATCTTGTATTTTTTGCATCCGCATACTGAGGTGTTCCTCGTCTTGAATATTTTTTTTTCGGCTTTTGACCAAAATATTTGTTCGAATTTCTTTTTGGCTGTTTTTGCTTTTCGTCTTGCTACTTCTATTGATGAAATGTCATGCATCTCAAGTTCTACTTGTAAATGGATTTTAAGTCCCGAGATATATCACAGAATTAATGAGATTTTGATAACCCAGGTACTCGTGAGTTTACTAAGGTCTCCCTTCTTGAGTGATATTCATCCACACTTCCTTTTTGTCATAATTTGATGAGTTTTGAAAAGAACTGCTATCTTCTTATAACCTTGGAATCTTTTTTAAAAAATGCAGCGTTTTAAATTTTCTCCAACTTTAATGACGTTGTGTGTGTTTTTTTTCACCACATATACCAGTTATGATGCTTCTCCTTCAACATTTTCAATGGATACATGTTTGAGATTGTTCGTCATCTTTTGTCTAGGATTTCATATATCTTCAAAGTATTTCTTCTGCTTTATTTATCCATGCAACATTGTTTTTTTCGTTTCCATCGAATTTAGGCATCTCGACCTTTTCCCTCCTCTGGTATGTGGCCAATGGTTGAGCAAAAAGAAGGGTGTTGATTAGTAAGGGTATCCCAAAGTTGCTTGTTTGTAAAGGCCGTGTTACTTGCTTCTTGGTGGGGTGTCACTGATTTTTTTTTGGATTCAACCTTTTCATGAGACTCTGTTGATTTTGTTGAATCTGATGAGAGGTGTTCTTGATTCTCTTCACTTTCTTTTAGTAGCTCTTCGGGTGTACAATTCGACTTTTTACACAAAAAGTTTCAACATTGCTAAGGCGTTTTTGATGTTTACTTCTGTTTGGACATGTTGATTTTCCATCTTTATCTCTATTCGATTTGTTGTATCTTGAAGATTTTCGATTTTGTCCGCTTGCTCCCCAAGCTTGATCTCGAATTCATTTAATCTTTTATTGACCTCATCGTGGTTGTTATTTATCTTATGCTCTGAATCCAACAATTTTTTTTGAAAATCTGCCATTGTCATTGTCGACATCGAGCGGGTTTGCGGGGGCGTGTATTTATCTGCCAGCTTGATTTTTTTTTAATATAATTAAATTTAATTAATTAATTTAATTATATGCATAAGTTGTTGACTCCCTTTTTTAATTAATTAATTTAAATTGCCGTTTATATATATAACATTATTATTTAATTAAACTTAATTAAGATTATATATTATATATATATATATATTTAATATATATATATAAATATATATTATATATTATTATATTATAGTTATAATATATATATTTATACATATATGCTATTATTTATGACATTAATGTACGGCTAGTGACGTTTCCGTTGAACCGGGCACGAGTTCTGATTTTTGATTTTCGAGCGTATATCACGCAGTGCAAGTAATTTTTATTATTTTTTGTTCGATAACTATCTAGACTAGTGGATATTTCAGACCACGTAAAATGGACAAGGCACCGATGGATGAGAGACTGCTTCAAGCGACCAGGGATTTTGTCTGTATAATTATATTTTTCCGCTTACGACGTTGCCTTCAGCTGCTGTTCCCACAGGCACTGGCACACTCTTACGACACCCAGGCAGAATGCAGGCACGATGTCAAGGAAGTGGCGGAGAACAAATTAATAAGATACAATGCACAGTGGACGGGGTATTAGACAACAGTGGGGATAACAACAGAGTAGTGGAGCACTCGGAACCGTGCTAACAACGCATAGCGTGGACAGTAAATAATAGTCGAACGGAAACAACGGAGTGCAGATGCGGTGGGCAGCAGATGATGGGAAGATTGGTGTGGTTGCACAGTTGGCCAATGGAATTAAATGAATGAAGGAACCGTGGCAACAAAAGGAAATCGATGGCAGCAGACAAATAGAGCTCGATGAGTGAACTCGCTCTGATACCAGTGAAACAGAGAACTTATGAACGCAGAAATAGATATATAAATATTTTATTAATAATAAGATGAATTGCAGATGATGATCGTTTACAATGGGTTGTCTGGCTTATATATCGCCATGGGCACCCTTTGGGAAAGGGCATGATCTTATGATCGTGCCCTTCCGTCTAATTAAAATTAAAATTAAATTTTAACCTAAAATTAACTAATTTTTTACATAACACAGATACTCAGTGGATAGAGCAAAGCTAGTTGCAATCAAAGACTCAAGGGACAATTGCATAAGCCAATTACAGGGATAGTAGTAGTTGTAGCAGTAGCAGTAGCAATAGCATGAGATCAGATGCAGTGCAGGAAGTGTTGGTAACAATGCATACAGGCACAGTGCAGTTTCAGCAGTAGCGTAGATGAAGAGTGGTTTTGCTTCAGAGTTAACTGGTGAATCAGAGTATGCACAGTAGCTTGGTGGACAGTGACAGTTTGTTGCAGATGTCAAACACCAACAACGTGGTCTAACTACATATGTTGGAGTGGAGAGAACACCTTCCTCGCTAAGAGGGAGTGCTAATTTTTTGTTGATTTGGTAACATTGAACAAGTATTCTAGTCTCGATTTGTGTCCAAGAGGCTAAGGAAAACGAGATCTCAAAAACCTAGAAAAGGTTTCACGAGATAAACTTGCAAATGCCTTAATTAAATTAATTAGGCATCATTTAAATATCTCCTAAGTCTAACATAGGAAAAGTGGTTAATTAAAGTAAATTAATTAAGGAAATTGACTTATGCTCTAGAGACTTCCAAAAAATGACTTGGATCAAGTCTGAGATGATCTTAGTCGTCGATAAGAATCTAATCATGGTTATTGAAGCTCTAACGAGAGATTATAAGAGCAAGTTGATGGGATGGAGAAAGACACAAGAGGGGAGCTACCTATGGGAGATCAAGCTATCCAATTGTCATGATTAAGTAAGGAAGAGAGTTTGAGCTAGAGAAGGGGAGCATCAGTGATTGAGGGAGCAATAAATAAATTTTTGGAGAATTTTCCAGTAGTTTTCCAGTGCCAAAGAGGTAGGAAAAGCGAGGCCGAATACATATGCAAAGGAGGTTGTGCAAGCAATGCAAATAGCTAGAAAACCTAGTGCGGGTTGTTGGAAGAGGGTTGATTTAGTTGTCAGATGCGAAATCATCTTCTAGGAGGCAGAGCGAGTCACGTCTAGAGGCAAAGGGGGGATAGACGACCTAGTTGGAGGAATATCCAAGGTTGTGTGTGTTGCTCAGAGGCTGCAATGTGTGTTCCAGGCAACAAAGCAAGTTGCCAATGTGGGAAGCGAGCACTCTAAAGGAGTCCGAGTAGATTTGCAGAGATCTGGGATCTCCAGGTGATTTTGCCAGATTATTTTCGAAGGATTGCCAGTTGACCATCCAGTGGTAATAATTTCCAAATTGTTGTATAATAAAATAAACCCTCATCTACTGCACAGGTTTTCCCTTCAGGGTTTTTTCGGGGACGTTAGTCCAAAAATATTGGTGTCGATTTTTTATGTGTGTGCATCTATTTCCTAATTCCTGATTTTTATTTTCCGCAACATATTTTTATGGTGAAGATTGCACTTGTGTGTTATTCGTTAATTGTTGCAAACAATTAAACTGCTAACAATTAGGAGAATAAAATATCTAGTAATTGCAATCAAGGAATTTTCACAGACAAGGCCACCAAACCTAAAGTACTTAACGATGCCATAAGTGCCCTTTTCTAGATGGCAATGTGCACACCTTGGTTCACTAGTGATGATGACGGAGCAACTAAGTCACATTACATGCCCCTCCCTGTGTCTCGAATCCTCCAACGCGATGATGACATGTTCCCAACCCAGGTTTAACTCATGTTTGAGATGAAGGACATGAGCTTGACTCGTGTCAGGGATGTGCCAAAATCATGTCTCGATTATGTGATACATGTTTGTCGAAAAGCTACCTCATGCGCTGCTAAAATTCGGGTTTAGGTTGATTTCCCTCATTATTATCTGTTGTTTGGAAATTGTAGGGGTGTGTGAGCAACCAACAAAGGAGGAAGATGAGTTTTGGAGGAGATTCAAGGTGTAGGTAAGTGGGTTTCCCTTCTATTTTTTTTTTTTAGTTTTGCTACAACAGTCTGCCAGTTTGTTTTTGTTAACATGCACAACCTTTCAACAATCCACTATTCTTTATATTCACATCAATCATGGCTCAATCAAGGCAGTGAGAAAGGGGAGGAATGCCCCCCCAGGTATTTCAATTTCATCAGGGTCTGCCAGTATTCCATCTGTTGGAAGTAGGGCTACAACAACAACTTCAAATGTTTAGAGAAACATCATTTTAAAAAGAAATCAAGCTCAAGAACTGAAATATCCCTTGTGTAAGTATGCTACAAGATGTCAAGGGCTAGGGAGCATGTTAAAGGGAGGAGGCAATGTTCTTTGGACATGCAACTTTTGTAACCATCAATTCAAGAGCACCTATTTTCATGTGAAAGGGTATTTGTTGGGCACAACTTGTGGAATTGGAGCATGTGTAGGAGTGAGTGCATCTAAGAGGAATGAACTAGAAAGAGAGGCCAATGTTGGTGTGGAAATGGTGGCTACAACATCTAATAAAAACAAGATTGGGGATTTCCTTGCATTCTCAAGGAAAATAAATTATCCATTTGGGAGTTCTAGTGGGGGTGTAGGTCAGGCAACAAAAGAAGGGAACTTGGAACAGTGGTCAAGAAATTTCATCAAGAGGTGAGAAGAGATTGATCTTACCATTGGCTTCTTTTTTTTCTATCTCAACTTTATATCATTTAATGTTGCACAATCACCTTTATTTATTGAGATGTGTCGAGGTCTAGCTCAAGGGCTCCATGGGGGTTTGTCCCTTCTTTAAGGCAAAGAAGGAAGTGGATAAGATGCTTGAATCTATTAATTCAGCATGGCCAACATCTAGGGTTAGCATTGTTTCTAATGGATGGACAGATGCAAAAACGACATCCACTCATCAACTTCATGGAGTCTTCCTTGAATTGACTAGTTTTCTTGAAAGCAGTGGATGCTCTTGGAAAATACAAGGATGCACAATATATTGGTGAGTTGTTCATTAAAGTTATTGAAGATGTAAGTGTTGATTCTTGTGAGAAAATCATTACAGACAATGCATTTGTCTGCAAGGTTGCTAGCATGATTTTATAAGCTAAATATCTGCAAATATTTTGGAAACCCTACATTTTCTATTCATTGAATTTAGCACTTAAATCTATTTCTTCTGATGTGCCATGGATTGAAATCTTATTGAGGATGCACAACATATTCGCAACTTTGTACAAAATCATACCAATGTCCTCACAATCTAGAAAGATTACACACATATATCATTCTTGAAGATTGCAAATACACAGTTTGGCTCTACATTCGTAATGTTGAATAGGTTGAGGGAGGTCAAAACCACTCTTGGGGCCATGATTATTTCAAAGTTTTGGTCATTTTGGAGAAGGACAAATCAAGTAGCCTCAAAAAGTGTCAAGGATACAATGTTAGATGATGCTTAGTGGGAGAAGGTAGATCTTACTATTAAGATCATGGACCCTATCATTGCATTGTTACGATTTGTAGACAGACCAACCCATCCTAGGAGAGGTTTATGAGGGATGGGATTCCATGATAGTCCATGAGGACTATTATATTTTTGAACGAGTGCTCAGAGTATGAGACATCAACAGAAACCTTCTTCACCACCATACATGATATTCTTGTCAGTAGGTGGGACAAGAATTACACATCTTTGTATTGCTTACCTCACTCATTGAATCCAAAATACTGCAACAATGAGTGGCTCAGTGGTGGACCTTCACGCTAGATTCCCTCCTCACATGGATGGTGAGATTTCACAGGGGAGGAAGGATGAATTGAGACACATATTTCATGATATAGCATCCCTTGATGAGGTGTCACAAGGAGATTTGTAGGTTATGATGTGATTAGAGATAGGGGGCCTAATAATCTCTTTGCTTGGTGGGAAATTCCTGGGGCAACATGCCCTCCTCTACAACAATTAGCCATGAGGCTCCTTTCTCAAGTTACCTCATCCTCTTGTTGTGAGAGGAATTCAAACACATATGGGAATCTATATAGTTTGAAGAAAAATTGGCTTGAACAATCCAGGGCAGAGACAATGGTGTGTGTGCACACCAATATTAGTCTTATTTACAGGAAGAGGGAGGAGTGGTTGGAGAGAAAGACAAAGATGTGGGATGTGTTTCCCAATGACACAACAATGTTGAGTTGGCATTGGTAAACTTGGATCTTAATGAGCCAATGCTAGAGCTTGTCACTTTTGATGATGGTGATACTCTTGAGGGATCATCCTCCACATCAACAGAGATAAAGATTACATTGGATACAATGGAGGAGGATGTAGAAGAGAGTAGTGGCGATAGTGATGTTGATTTTGATGTTGATGAGCTATAGCTTATGAGATTCATCCATCTTGATCTATGGTTTTAGCATCTACCCTGTTTAGTATTTGCTATTTGCTATTTGCCACTGGCATTTCCCACATATAGTATCTGTGACTCAGTGAGTTAGGGCTTGATATCTATATAATACATTTTGAATCTTGATTTTGATGACTTAATGAGAAAACTGCAGTTTATGGTTAGTTTCTTGTGTTTGTCAATTTATCATCATTGATGTAGTAGTAAGTACTAGTTGCGTCATTGATGAATCATGATTGTATGCATAATGTATGATTGAATTTGTATCATCATCATGTACATGTTTTAGTTTATAAATAAAATGAGAATTTGTGTACTATATATATATATATATCCTTTGTGTCATGTTCCGTGGGGTCTCCATGTCATGTGTTGGATACTCGTACTTTGGTGTCCTCCGTGTACCATTTCCTTGTGTCAAACCACCTAGTAGAACATTAAGCAAGTTCCAATCTCACTATTATTTGACCCCAAGGCATTTCAAGTTTCAACTAGTTTGCAATCAACCTTAGTTAGAGCCTCTGAAGCTATGTAGACTTATAAGCATTTGTATTTGAAACTCTGGTCTACCTATCTATTGGGCTCAACCCAACCAATCATATGTGTAGCATAAATTGTAAGAAGAGGCAACTAACCCTTTAAATAAATGGAATGCTAAAATAAAAAAGGTACAAATGTTGAAGTATGAGCATTGACCTAGGTTCAAATGCCCTAGATGAACAAGCAGAGAACTTCCCTAAAGCTATTCGTTGTGTGTGTCTTCTATCTATTTAGCCAGTCAAGTTAGATGAAACTATATATAGTTAACTATGCACTAAGTTGCAAGTTGAATTTGCGTAGCAACGGGTTAGTAAAGCAATCCGAACATTCCTAGACAATATTTCCATGACGAATGTTTCTCTCTCTTTTGGTGAGTTCCTAATGGCCAAATAAGCAATCAATTTCCTTCCTGCAATGACTCCATTTTATTATGCCAAAAATGCAATCCCACTTACTTTTATTCATAGGCCAAGCACTTTGTCTTGTTCCAACATAACCAATTCTAGGAACTAGGCGGATCATTCATGATTTTGGATTGATTGTGACCTCCACTATGACTAGTTATTTATTCAGATCAGAATAAGAGGGAATCAAATCCCAAATAAACCCCATGTGTTGGTGGTTTTGGAGACCATTGTTCTATCGAACTCTTCTCCCATTGCAAAGTAAAGGACTATGAATAAGCAACCTAGTCCTAAAAGCAAGACCTTCAAAATAGTGATTCAAGAAGAGGAAATTAGAAATATTTGTAATTCAACAAATTATGCATACACCACATAAAATCTCACTCACACAACGTAGCAGCTAGCACATTAAGTTGCACACATGACGAGAAAATTAAGCTGTAAATTCTAGTGCTTCACCAAAGTTCCTTAGCTTCTCATCCTTTACAACATGTCAGGCTCCAAAATCTCTTGCTTCCCTAGGTTCCTTAGCAACATGTCAAGACTCCATAATCTCACGCTTCCCTACTTCTAGGTTCTTTAGCTTTGCATCATTTGAAACATGTTGTAAAATGTGTTTTAGGAAAGACAGGGGATGATGGCCTGACAGAAATTTAACCACTTGTTCTACATGCCTCAACAAGGAATATATTCACCAAAACCACAAGGTTGGGGAGAACCCTCAAATAGGAAGAGAATGGGTTGCCTATTATATGATTTGAGCAAAGTCTCCCTGTAAGATTTTTCGTGATAAGTGCCTCTACACAACTTCGAGCATACTGTGTGGTTTTGTGCCTTCATGTATTCAAGCAATATTGATTGATTGTTAACATTGCAATAGTCCAATAACGACTGTCAATTGTAGCAGTCACTCATGTAGCTTGGTGCTAAGGGCATCGATTAAGGAAGAGCATACTTATTAATCCAAAATATGAAAAAAAGGAATTCTTTAGATACCTCAGATATGGTATAGCATGGGGAAGTCCTTGGGTTTCTATGTGAAGTTTTCTTCTTAAAAGAAAAAAATTGTATCATGGAACATATAAATTTAATTCACCATTGAGAAATGTTCAATGGGGATACATTCTTTGTATTTCAACCTAAACTTTATTTAGTCAAACATGAGCTATCATGGTGATTGCATGTGTGTGGATTTTTTCCCTCAATTAATCTATGAAACAATATTTAGATAGCATGATTTAGATGGCATCTCTTTATCACTATTCCGTGAAGGCCCAACGTGAAGATCCTTTAGAAAGGACTAAACATGTAACGAGACCATTGGCACACATTGTGTTCTATAATTTTAAAATTCTATGTTACATGCAATCACATTATGAATAACTCACTGAAGTTCACAATATGAACACTATAAATTTAAATTTAAAGTATTGTATAAATTATATATTTTCATTCAAAATATGATATTTTAGTGGTTTTATATTACAAGTAGTTATATAAATAGGGAGTTCACACTGTTGACACCTAATCAACAAGATTGGGTGAATAAGTGAAATTAATGTAAACAAATAATAGAGAATAGGAATAGTCACCGAGAGATGAAATGAACAGTCTCTCCCTCATCTATATAATAAAGACCAACCTGAATGAATATCAATGAATTGTTTTTGAGGAGTTACTTCCTGTTCTGACATGGTATCAAAGCTAGCGCCATTTTTGGCTTCTAACTGCCATTGTAACTCCCTTCTGCCATTTTTCAGTAATCTGGGTCTTCCCTCTGCTTGGTAATCAGGGTCTACCCTCTGCATGATAATCTCAGTAACGCTTGAGCTTTTGTTGCTCTCTCCACGCTGGTATAATAGCGCTCCATTGCCAGACCTGCTGCCTCTGCGATTTACCATTATTCTCTGACATGGTATTATTCTTTGTTGCGTCGGGTTTGTTTTTACATAATGCTCACCAAAAGATGGTTAGGTTTGGGTAACTGTATTCATTCTTTGTCCGCTCGAATAATCACTTTGGGTGAAAGCTTACGAAACAGGTGAAACCCTTCATATTCCAGAACCTTGTCACGCATGACTAAAACCATATATTCATGCTATGTCTATCATTCAAACCTTAGTTCTCCAGGTCCTAGGTTTCTTACGCTGTTGAATACACCATACAACGTTGTCTCACTGTGTTAGTCTCCATGCAAATGCTAATGGCCAGCGTTCCATTGATATATAGTTCTGGTGTATATATGTGTTCCATTGATATATTAGTTCTGCTCCATGATATATAGTTCTACTCCACGATATACAGTTATGGTATATATATGTGTTCCATTGGTACATTAGTTATGCTCCATGATATACAGTTCTGGTATATATATGCGTTCCATTGATGTATTAAAATGGATGTGGACAGAGGACAGTATAGCGTTGTTGGTCTCATAATTGCTGTGAAGATGAACTCATATGGCCTACAATGTTGAAATGGTCCGTCACTCTGAACTTTGTGCACTCATGTGAAGCAACAAAATTTTTTGAAGGGCTTCATTTGGTAAACTCAAATACATTGGATTTTTTGATTGATCCATAATATTACCATGCTACGAATGATTTTTTAATATAACTGTGGTGTAATATTACACATACCACCAGTTCTCTGACATGGTATGACAATACTATATTGAAATAGAGTATTATAATGAAACACAGTGGGTATTCAAACACACTTTGATATCCGCTCTAATACCTCTATTAGAATCGTTTTTTTAGCAACATAAGTTTTTCTTTTTACAATATGCATTCAATCATATCAATTGTGGGAATAGTTCGGCAAGGAGAACTATCCTGAGTGGTCCCGAATAATAAAACACACCCTCATTTCCAATGAGTTGTGGAAAGGAGTGTGTATTGGAGATGGAGACAAAGAGTCAGAACAACCTACCTCAAACAAAGAGCTCGCCATTTGGGAAAATAAGAACAACAAAGCCTATGCATTAATTGCAGCATCTGTAAATGAATAGTTGAGTCGCCATATTTTTCCATTGTCAACTGTTTTCGAAACCTTACAAAAGCTGAAAAAACTCTATGACTCACATTCTGCACTTGAAGTTGTTCAACTCATGATTAAACTCTTTACTCTTGAATTGCAAAATAATGATCCTCTTCCTCTTGCATCCGAAGTAAAATATATAATGCATGATACCAAAGCCACTAAGGTTGAATTAGATATTCCTTTTATCTCTTTTCTCAAGGCACTTTATCCTACTTACTCCAATTATCTTGAGTCATTGCAAGCAAATGGAAATCTCAAAGATATTACCTTTGACTCTATTGTGAAAAAAATTGTTGAAAGAGAGAAAGCTTTTGGAAATAAGACAACCCTGAATCTTCTGAAGAGGTTGTGTGCCTTGCTCATAAAGAAAAGAATCCTACTCAAGATTCTTCCAGAGGAAGAGGTGGTCGAAGAGGAAGAGGAAGATATTTCAGAGGCAGGGGGTAGACACTTTCAAGGAGAAAAGTCAGATTTGCACTGCATACGTTGCAAAAGAAATGGATCACATGATGCCTCTACATGCAAGTTACCTTGGGACAAAATTGAGCAGCAAATAAATAAGGTAAAACTAATGATATAGACAAAGGTAAAGCACCTGAATCCGCTCATTATGTTGTGGCACAATGTAATATTAGAGTAAATGAAGATCTATTTAATGCTTCACTTGCTTCTTGGAAAAATGATTGGTTGCTTGATTCAGGAGAAACTTGCCACATGAATCATAGATTTTTTTTTTTTGAAGAATTTACAGACAATGTTGATGGAGCAATATATTTTGCAGACCAATCAAAAATCAAGCCATTAGGGCTTGGCACAATCAAGCATAAATTGCCTGGTCTTCCAGATTGACTTCTGCATAATGTTTTATATCTACCACAGCTGAAGAGAAACTTGTTGTCCTTGGTCCACATCCGCCAGCAAGTTCACTCCATTCATATGTTTGATGGAAAGCTTGAGGCGAGAAAAGCATCTGACCACTCACTTGTCATGAGGGGAATAGAAGAAGAAAGGCTTCTCAAGTTGCAAGGTACTTCTGCTCGTGCACAACATTTCTCATACAATTCTCATTATGAAGAAGGTACACTTCCATCAAGTTTAT
>APFE030153530.1:15486-42786 GCA_000404065.3 Pinus taeda
GACATTGGTTTGCTGCAAAAAGAGTTCTAAGGTACTTGAAGGGAACTCAAGACTTCGGAATCAAGTATACACAGGTGGGCGACTTCAGCTTGATTGGATACTTTGATTCAGACTTCGATGGAGACAAAGAAACTGGGGTATCTACTTCAGGTTATGCTATGAGTCTTGGACTAGGAGCTGTCTCCTGGAGATCACACAAACAATCAGTTCCAACAGATTCCACAACAGAGGCAGAATATGTGGCAGCAGCTGAGGCAACAAAAGAAACTGTGTGGCTCAGGAAAATTCTTGAAGATTTGTAGGTAAAACAAGTACAATCAACTCCACTCATGATTGACAATACCTCGGCAATAAAATTGGCCAAGAATCCAAAGTTCCATGATCGAACAAAGCACATCAATATTAAATATCATCTGATTCGACATCATGTTGAGGTCAAAACAATCCATCTCTGCCATTGTTCCACTAATGAGCAAATTGCATACATCTTCACCAAAGCGCTTAAAAGAGAAAAGCTTGAAAGATTCAGAACGATGCTTGGACTTACCAACATCCCTTCAGAGTAAGGGGGGGAATGTTGATACCTAATCATCAGGATTGGGTGAATAAATGAAATTAATGTAAATAAATAATAGAGAATACGAATAGTCACCGGGAGATGAAATGAATAGTCTCTCCCTCATGTATATAATAAAGACCAACCTGAATGAATATCAAAAAATTGTTTTTGAGGAGTCACTTCCTGATTTGACACACACTATGGAAGCCGTGATGTTCAAATTCACACAACACCTTTTTAACTTCGGAAAACACGATAATATTCAATAGTGAATGTTCCAAGCATGAGATTGATTTTGAATAACACGAAAAGAAAGACAAAAATAAATAAAAATAAATAAAGATATATTTTTTTTGTGACATGGATATGTTCACATGTCACAACAAAAATAAAATATGACCTCATTATTATAGAAACACATAAAAGATGTACTCGTGATACAATTCTTAGATAATGAAAAGCTTGCATGTTTTTAGCTTGTTTTTATATACTTATCATTTGGGAAACTCCACCAAACACAATCTTTTATTGGTCAAAACTCAATTACACAATAAATAAACCTTCAACCTCAAACAATTAAATATATATATATATATATATATACTTTTACAATTACAATTTCGAATGGAGAATTAGAACTTTACTGGGGAAGAATAAGAGAGGTCGCCCTATTTAAAAGGGCCTTGTTGTAAATGAAAAGTTTGAGGAAACCACATATATTATAAAATATATATGATTTGCAATTATAATCGATGATTACAACATACACCTAATATTTACACCCATGACTCTTCATAATGAGTTGACTTTTTATAATAATTTGCAATAATTATTTATTTAGATTAGTTGCCTACAATTGATTTATGACCTAATTTGGTTATATTACAAGTCATTTCGTACTTGAAATGCTTCATCCTCAAAGCATTGTTAATGTTGAGTACCATGATCTAAATTCTTCATTTTTTCAGAGTGACTTCATCCTCGGGTAGGTTTCTCCACTTGATAAAATATTCGTTGACATCTCTTGGATGAAGGATTTGGATTTTGATTTTTAAGATATGTTTAAGTTTTAGTGCTTGTCTCTCGGGTTTTAGTATTGGTCCCCCTTCATGCCAAAGGGGATTTTTTTGTCTATATAGGAGTTAATGGATCCATTTTTTTCAAACATAAAACATACATTAGATAGCTCCTTGTTTGGGATATCTAATGCATAGACTACTTGGATGTGTCACTTTGGTATTTGGAAAGGACCATAAAAACTTGAGCACAAGTTTATGACTCTTGTATGGTTTGAGTTAGATGAATGCCCAATCTCCTACTTTGGATTCACAATTTGTTCTCTTGAAATTAATTTATCAATTAGATTGGCTTGGTGCTCCTTCTATTGAATAACAATGTAAGATGTGGACTTGGGTTCCTTAATCATTTTGTTCGTTTGGGTGGGCTCTTGATTCTATAATATACCCAACCCCCTAATTCACATTAAGGAGGCAGGATTATAAATAATCATCTTTCTCCAACCACCTTGAAGCTCATTTCCATGACCACCATTCTCTTTTTCTCATTGAGACCCTTCCAACTGTTAAGGAATCTAAGGTAAGATGACATTAATGATTCTTCTAACTATGATAACTGCTTGTGATGTTTTTTTACTTATTAGGATTACCTTCTTCTTCTTATTATTATAGTGCGTTCTTCAATAATCAAACAGTTACCAAAACAAGAACATCAACCCGATACAAGTACACAAGATGTAGGCTCCAAGCCAGGGTAAAAACTCTCTTCTTGAGAGGAAAATCCTTCAGTCTCTTCTTATAGTTTCTTTATTGATGAATACCAAGACCCTTGACCAACACTGAAGCCCTTCCAAGACCAAGATAAGCTTCTCAAGAATATGATTGTTTCATTGCTTTCCAAACCCAGCAGAATCTCGTCCGGCAACACTACTTCGACCTCTAGCCACAACCTTTCAACCCTAACCACAGATCTACAACCTTGACCCCCTTGTAGTGGATGCAATTTCGCATGTGTGGACTAGAATTGTTTCTTCTTTGCCTCCAGCTGCCTCGTTTGACCTAATTTGTCTTTGGATCTAGAAGGGGACTTTGTTGGTCCTTCCTTTAGCTATTTTTCACTAGATCGAACCTACACAATGATATCATAGCCAAGCAGCAAAAACCCTAGCGAAAAGCTGCATAATTTCAACCTCCTTTTGCATGTGTGGAGAGAGAGAGAGAGAGGAACCCAAAACAATTCTTCTCTTTCTTCTGCCTTCTTCGCTACCCTTTTCTGCTTCTTCATTCACATGAGAGAGAGAGAGAGAGAGGAACGTATGTGTCCAAATGAGGTCGAACTATCTCCTATATATAGGTCTTCCAGGGGTATGAATTCCAGCTTCTAGGCCGACTTGACAAGCTAGCAGGCCGACTTTGTCTTGGAAGGCTCAGTAAAATACAAAAATAATTCTTTTACAATCTACAAGATGCCCGATGAGGTCTTCATATTATGACAATGTCTCTATTTGACTTCTTGACCTAGGACAACCCTAGAAGCACTTTCAATTAGTGCTTGACCTATAAAACAAATTTCTTGGGCAAGAAACGCAAGCTCAATAATAATAATAATCATTTTTCTTTCTTTTACAAAATACAAGAATCAAAAGTACATTTAATATTTATGAAGACCGAAGCTAGTTACATTTTCTTCAACGCTCCCTCTTAACTAGGGAGGTATTCATAAATGGTACATGGATATTCTCAATAATGAAGAGATCTCATAAGAAGAGTTAGACTAGTAATCCATCTGTATAGCATCATTATAACCAACATTGTCACATAGAAAGGCCTTGACTAACAATTCTATCTCTTAATATATCAGAGCACAATGTTGGTGAGACCAATGATTATAGGCACCTTCATCATTGTCTCTCAAGGTACATACTCACCCAAGTGTTCACCGAGTATGACCTTCTAGGACTATTCTTATCTTGGGTCCCTAGTCGTCAAAGAATATCAGACCTCTTGCCTACTCTTTTCTTGGATTCCCTACCACATCCTCAAAGAGTATCGAATGCCAGAGGATTACTCAATCCTCCATTCTTTCTTCCAAAATGAAGACATGAATGATGTGTTTATCGCTCCCTCTCAACTAGGGAAGATATGTCAATCAATCCAAGCTTGTTTCTAAAATACACAAGCTTCTTATTGGGAAAGGATTTTGTCAAGATATCAACAATTTGATTATCGGTGGGGATATACTCCAGTTTCAGTACACCATCTCGTACCAACTTTCGAATGTAGTGGTACTTGTTGTTTATGTGCTTCGTCTTTCCATGAAATACCGGGTCCTTGGACAGTCTTATACAGTTGGTATTATCACAATGTATTATGGTAGGGTCTAACGGTCCTGTAAACAGATAAGAAATCTTCCTTAACTAGACAACTTCCTTGCTCACTTCACAGGTTGCAATGTACTTGGCCTCAACACTACTTAAAGCCAATGTCTCTTGCTTTCTGCTCATCCACAAGACCATGGAGGATCCCAAGCTAAAACATACTCTTGTAGTGCTTCATCCATCCTTCTCGCTGCCTCCCCAATAAGAATCAGTAAATCCTTCTAGATGAACATCTTTTCATTTTTCATAGTTCAAGTAGTAGTGGATAGTTCCTTGTGGGTATCTTAGTATATGCTTGACAACTATCCAATGATCATGTCTAGGCGCCATTTGAAATTGACTGAGAAAATTTACTACAAAACATATGTCCGACTGAGTATTCACTAGATACATCAGAGAGTCAATTAGTCGTTTGTACTTTTAGTAGGATCCACTAGACTAGATTCAAAATTCCTTAACATTTTGAAGTTTGTGATCATAAGAGTTGTCATGGGTTTGCATTCCATCATATCAAAGTTTTTCAATAGCTCGATCACATACTTTCCTTGTCCCAAGAAGATTTCATTCGGTTCCTACCAAACTTCCAGTCCCAGATAATAATGCATAAGTCCTAGCTCCTTCATATCGAATTCGACTGCCAACATTTTCTTACACTCTTGAATTCTTTCTTCATTACCAGTTAATAGAAGATCATCTACATATAGAAGAATGGTGATAGGTTCATCATTCTCTACTTTTATGTAGAGATTGGGATCTGTCATGCTTTTCCTGAAACCCAACCTTTGCAAGTATGCATCCATTCTAGCATACCATGCCTTAAGAGCTTGCTTGAGGCCATAAAGTGCCTTCTTCAATCTTCAAACTTGAGTTTCTCTATCCTTTGATTTGAATCCCAATGGTTGTTCTATGTAGACTTCTTCATCTATGGTACCATTCAAGAATGTTGTTTTGACATCCATTTGATGTACCTTCCATCCCATTGATGCTGCCAGAGATATCAGAGATCAGATCGTGTTATACCTTGTTGTGAGAGCAAATGTCTCTTCATAATCAATGCCCTCTTCCTGAGAGAAGCCTTGAGCCACGAATCTAGCCTTGATTTTATCTATGCTTCCATCTGCAACATGCTTGATCTTACAACCACTTAGAGGTTACCATTGATTTGTTTTCTAGTCTTGGAAGAATTTCCTAGACTCCATTCTTCATAATTTATTGGTATTCCTCATTCATTGCATTCTTCCATTCTTGGTGTTTGGTTGTTTCTTCGAACGTGGAAGGTTCATCTTCAATGAGCTTCGACATGTATGTTGCATATTTTGAGTGTCTTTTCAGTTTCTTTCTCTCCCTAAATCTTCCTCTTGCAGTGTGACCTTCTGTTTCTTGAAGTGTAGAAGTTAACCAGTTAGGTCTCTTTCTTCTATTAGGGAGAGAGATTGGTTCACTGGGACCTTCTTCTTCATGATGAGAGACTTCTTCTTCCTTATTAACTTCTTCCTCAAACATAGGAAGATCCTCTTTATCAGAATTGGATGGGAGATATTTGGATTTCTTGAAGGCAGTTCTCTCATCAAAAATTACATCTATGCTTACTTCTATTTGATGTCCTTCCTTTATGTAGATCATGTAAGCCTTGGAGGAGTTGCTATATCCAACAAATATTCCTTTCTTGCTTGCGAGATCTAGCTTCTTTCTTTTGTCCTTGGGAATGTGAATATATATAGGACACCTGAATATCTGAAGATGATCAATATTTGGTTTCTTTCCAGTGAAGACTTCTTCTAGAGTTATATTGCCCAGTGATCTGTGAGGACTTCTATTTTGAATGTATACTGCAACCTTCGTTCCTTCTCCCCATAGGAATTTATGTAGATCTTGATCATGGAGAGTAGCCATGACACTTTCTTCTATAGCTCTATTCTTTCGTTCAACTACTCAATTCTGCTTAGGATTATATGGAACTATAAGCTCCCTCTTAATCCCAACCTCTTTACAGAAAGCAATGAGTTCTTTGGAAATATATTCGCCTCCATTGTTTGGCCTTAGAATCTTTATCTTTTTTTTCCTATAAGATTTTCTACCTATGCCTTGAATTCTTGAAATTTTATGAATACTTGGTCATTGGATTTAAGTAAATAAACCCAAGTTTTACTTGAATGATCATCAATTAAAGTAACATAATATGGATGACCTCCAAGTGATTTAGACATGGGACCACATACATTAGAGTGGATGAGATCTAGAATTTCTTGATCTCTAGATGTACTATTTGCAAATGGTTTCTTTGCATTCTTTCCCAGAGCACAACCTTTGCAGACTCTTTCATGGGCTTCTTTGAGTTTTGGTATCCCATTTATAATGGAGTTTAGAGTTGGCAATATCTTGTAATGAAGATGGCCCAATCTTCTATGCCAAAGTTCACATAGACTTATCTCAATGTGGACAAGTATTTGATTTAGAGGAGATGAGAGCTTGTAGAGTCTTCCTTCTCGAACTCCAATGGTTCTAGCTTTTTCAATGCTAGAATCTTTAGCCCAAACCACTAATTTACCATTTATAAAAGCAACTTTATCCAGAAATAAGATTTTTGCACAAACCTGGAACATATAGAATGTTGTTGAGATGAATGTTACCTCCTCCTTCCAGCGCAATTGATGTAGATTCAATGCCTTTCACTGGATAGCTCTTGTTGTCACCAAGCTCCACAGAGTATGAGGACTTCCCTTTTGGATAGGGTTTTGAGTTGCTTGTGATATCCAGTCATGTGTCTTGAAGCTCCACTATCTATTACCCATATATTTTCATCTTGAAATGTTCTGGTGAGGGCTAAGAACACTCCTTCATTCTTTGAAGATTTGAGATCTTTGGAAGAGAAGAGACTATTCCATACTGCCTCGAAACTTCGCTTGATGAGACTTGCTAATGATGAACACTTCTTTTCAAGCTTCTTCATGCCTTGTGCGAACCATAGCTTTGATACCATGTTGAAGAATCTAAGGCAAGATGGCATTAATTATTCTTCCAACTATGGTAACCGCTTGTGATGCATTTTTACTTATTAGGATTATCTTCTTCTTCTTATTATTAGTGTGTTCTCCATGTTGAAGAAAATGTAACTAGATTCGGTCTTCATAAATGTAATTTTGATCTTTGTACTTGTAAAAGAAAAGAAATATTATTTTTATAAATTGTGAAAATGGGTTTCTTGCCCATTTTATAGGTCAAGCACATGTTTAAGTGTTTCTAGGAAAGTGAAAGAGTCAATGTATTTGTTGAAGACCCATGAGGGCATGTTACACCATGAAAATATATGTATTAGAGTAAAGAATGACCTCCAATCAAAGTCATGAGCCTCCTCCATATGTCGGCCTCAACAAAATGAAGCAATTCGGAATTTAACGGACAAGTCAACCTCAATTGATCAAGTTGGCCCAATAGGAGGGACATACTCCTATATATAGGGCCATTCAACCTCACCAAAAGATAACCAAGTGATCTCTGAAATCTATGAAGAAGAGGACTAGAAAAGGGTGTGAAAAAGGTAAGAGAAGGTGTCTCTACTTCAGCGAAGAAGGAAGGGAAGAAGGCTGAGTTTAGAAGGACGATTTCATAACTAATTATAGTCACATGTGCAAGGGAGAAGAGGCTCATTTCGCTGCCACATCAAACTTATTATTACAATCATGTGAAGAAGCTTGTTTGGGCTAGCAAAGAGTGCTAAGTAGGCCTCCTACTCCAACGAAGGAAGAGAATACTCAAGAGAAGGAAAGAGAGCATGTAAAGTTGCAATTCTTGAAAGTATTCTCCCATATGTGTGAAGAAAAAGGGTCACACTACTGTTGTCTCAAATCTGCACCTACGGTGAAGAAGAAGAGCTCGGTTGGGTTAGGAATAAGATCTTCTCCTTAATTAACGAAGGCTCAATCTTAAGCGAAGGAAGAAAAGAAGAATATATTTTCTATGGTGTGCATGACTAGGGTTTCTGTAGTAAAGCCATCTATAGAAGAAGGAAGAAGAAGGAGGTTGAGGTGTTGTAAGAGGAATTGATCTCGAATCAAATGGAAAGGCTTTACTTGTGCTTGAAGGATCTTCTTGTCAAGGGTCTAGCATTTGGCATTTGTCAATTGAAGCTTCAATAAGAGAAATTTGCAGAAGAGTTTTTCTCTCTAGGAGAAAGAGGTTTTTCCCTTGCTGAGAGCCAACATCTTGTGTTCTTGTCTCTTTTGTTTTCGTAACTGTTTGATGAAGAAAGAGATCACACACTAATTATAATGAGAGAAGATCGTGTTAATAAGAAAAAGTAAAATGTGCTTCACAAATAGTTATCGTTGCTAGAAGAATCCCAATATAAACCATATGCCCTAGATTCGTCAACATGGTATTAGATCTAAGGTGACACATCAAGGAAGGGCATCTCAAGAGCACATAGAAGATTGAAGCATTAACATCAAGAAGCAAGGGCACACAAAGGTTGAAGCATTAGATCTACAAGCAAGAGTTCTAGATCTATCAAGGACAAGGAGGATTACTATCTCCTCTCTCTTAGATCCATCAAGAAGCACTACCATCCTAGGAACAAAGAAAGAAGAAAGTCTTCTATCTAAAGACATCCAAGAAGGCTCATCCAAGAAGGGTTTACATCGAAGACTCATCATATTCAAAGGAAGTTACTTAGATCCAAGCCCATCATTGAAGATCTCCAGATCTACACATTGAGAAGTTTTCATCAACAAGAAAATCTATCACAAGGCACCTTGAAGGAAGCATCTTGAAGAACTCGAAGGTCCAAGAAGTTGAGACTTCATTCATCGAGGAAGCAACAAGATCTCCTCATCATTTACACTCTCAAGTAAGCATTTTTATGTCCTCTTATGAAAATATCAAAATGTCTTTTTGCAAGGAAAGCAACAAATTGGTTGGGACTGCTAATTTCCTTGCATGGAAAAAGAGGACTGATCTACTTCTCAAAGAAAATGAACTTTTGGACTACATCAAAGAGAGTGTCATTATTCCTACTAAGGAACAAACTCAAGCGCTAGAAAAGTTTAATAAGGATGAAACAAGGGCTCAGAGGATTCTAATATAATCCATCAAGGACCCTCTCATTCCTTATGTTTCCAAACTTGAAACATATAAATAAATCTATGATAAGTTGGTGGAGCTATTCTCAGTTAGTACAATTGGAGAAGTGATATTGTTGCGTAATGAGTTATATAAAATGAAGATATCCAAGGAAGAAGTAATAACTCCTTACTTCATGAAGGTCTCTGAGATGAGAGACCAACTGCAAGAACTAGGAGAGGTTATGTCAGACAAAGAGATGACAATTGTGGTGCTCAATGCATTACCTGAGGAATGGGGCAACTTCACATCAAGTATATATGCCAAGAAGGAAGCTACCTCGTTGAATGAAATTTGGTCTCTATGCAAAAATAAGGAGACTAGACTCAAAGCCAAAGACGATGTGGGATCAAAGGAGCATGCATTTGCTGCTATGGCCAAGAGAAAAGGAAAATTAGGGAAGTTTGGTTCACAGAGAAAGGCTAAAAGAGATATGTCCAAAATCCAATGCTTTCGCTGCCAAGAATATGGACACTATAAGAGGGATTGTCCTAAGTTCAAGAAGGACAACAATAAGAGAAAATGAGAAGAAGCCCACATTACTCAAGAAGTAAAAGAAGAAGATAAGAAGCAGAAGGAGGACCCTCTGGATCTCTACTATGATTGAGATCAACTTCTTCATGTAAGTCTTCTTTAAATTTTTGGATATCATAGGAACATGTAGTAGTAGGGTAGAATGCATGGTTTATGAGAATGACATCGTAAGGAATATAGGAAGCATTATGTAGTGATAGCTCAGATAAAGATATTCATGTAGGAAGGATGAAGCCATTAGATAACCTCATCAATGCATAAAGGAATGATCATGATCAAGAAGAATCATCTTAGGAGGCCACTATCATCAACAGAAAGGAGCATTTGCAGGATGAGGACTACAAGGATCCTTTGATGGAATCTTCAATAGAAAGGTTTATGACTTTCAGGAAAAGTAGATGTCTCATAAGAATTCCACTGATGGGAATTCAAGAAACGGTGACATGTAGGCAAGGAAAGATGTATCCAAGCAAAGGAGATTGAGGTAATCTCAGTCTAGGAAGCTATTAAAGGAAATTGAGGTGATCAAGGAAAGAACCAAAATGAGGTATGTATGCATCTATGTTTTCCAGTTAATTCAAGTCATCATTTGTATTAATAAGCATGGGGAATTTCTTTGGAAGCATGGTCAAGAATAGGGTAGATCTCTTTCATTAAGAAAATGCATGAAGGCATGGTCCACACACTGAAAATTGTCAACATGAGGCATATCCTCATATGAAGTATGAGGTGATTGATAAGAGAACCTATAAAGAGACATGTGGGAAAAGAGATCAGGAATAAAAGGACACCATGGACACTAGGAATCAACATCCAACAGATTTGTTAAAGACATCTCCCGGAACAAGGCACGAGAATTCTGACAAAGGAAGAAAAAGATCAAAGGACCCTTGACACTTGGAAAGGCTTTGGAGATGTGATAATGTAGGATGATAATGATTCAAGCCAACACGATGTCATGATAGAAATCCATCTCATAACGTACTATTTGATTTAATACTATGCTTTGATTTCTTGAACAACATCTGGATAGGTTCATGCAGGGCTACTGGAACAAGGGTTGTAAGTGCAAGTACAACTAGCATTCATGTGATGGATGGAAATTACTGAAAGAAACATGATAAGGAAGAAGTAGCCATATAACGAAGGTTCCAGATATGTATCAAGAAGGCCACTTTCCATGAAGGAGAATGACATGACGAACGAAGAAGGAAAGTGATCGATGGTTGATGTCTTACAAGGAAGAAGCTCAACTGCATTTCATGACATCAAGGAAAGAAAGTGATCAAGCAGTGGAAGAACCCACAAAAAAAAGTTGTTGATGGAAAGGAGAGTCCCTTGTTGAAAGGGAGCTCTAACAAGTCCCTAATTAAGAGGGAGCTTGGGCAAGTTCCTGGTCAAAGGGAGATTGGGTACATTCCTTCACAGGAATGGGAATATCTTCCCTAGTTGAGAGGGAAAGATAGACACAACATTATTTTCTTCACTTGGGAAGAAAGAATGGAGGATTGGGTAATCATCTTCCATCCGATTCTCTTTGAGGAAGTGTAGGGCATCCAAGAGAAGAGTAGGCAAGAGGACTGATATTCTTTGAGGGTTGGGAATCCAATATAAGAATAGTCCTAGAAGGTCATACTCAATGAACACCCGGGTGGGTATGTACCTTGAGAGACAATGATGAAGGTGTCTCTAGTCATTGGTCTTGCCAACATTGTGCTCTAATCTATTAAGAGACAGAGTTGTCAGTCAAGACCTGGCTGTGAAAACAATGTTGGTTCCTATGATGTTATAATAGATGGACTGCCAATCTGATTTCTCTTATGTGGATTCTTCAATATTGAAAATGGTTAAACACCTTGTAATGATTTATGAATACCTCCCCAGTTAAGAGGGAGTGTTGAACAAAGTGTAACTAGGTTCGGTCTTCATAAATGTAATTTTGATCATTGAACTTGTAAAAGAAAAGAATTATTATTTTTGTAAATTGTAAAAATGGGTTTCTTGCCCATTTTATAGGTTAAGCATATATTTAAGTGCTTCTAGGAAAGTCAAAGAGAATGTGTTTGTTGAAGACACATGAGGGCATGTTACAGCATGAAAAATATATGTATTAGAGCCAAAGAATGACCTCTAAGCAAAGTCATAAGCCTCCTCCATATGTCGGCCTCAACAAAATGAAGAAATTCAGAATTTAAAGGACAAGTCGGCCCAATTGGAGGGATAGACTCCTATATATAGGGCCATTCGACCTCACCAAAAGAACCAAGTGATCTTTGAAATCTGCGAAGAACAAGACTAGAAAAGGGTGCGAAAAAGGTATGAGAAGGTGTCTCTACTTCAATGAAGAAGGAAGGGAAGAAGGCCGAGTTTGGAAGGATGATTCCAGACCTAATTATAGTCGCACATGCGAGGGAGAAGAGGCTCATTTCCTGCCACATCAGACCTATTATTACAGTGATGCGAAGAAGCTTTTTTGGGTTAGCAAAGAGTGCTAAGTAGGCCTCTTACTCCAGTGACGGAAGAGACCACTCAAGCAAAGCAAAGAGAGCATGTAAAGCTACAATTCTTGAAGGTATTCTCCCACGTGCAAAGAAAAAGGGTCACACTACTATTGTCTCAGATATACACCTACAGTGAAGAAGAAGAGCTCGGTTCGGTTAGGAATAAGGTCTTCTCCCTAATTAAGGAAGGCTCAATCTAAAGTGAAGGAAGAAAAGAAGAATATGTTTTCTATGGTATGCATGACTAGGGTTTCTACAGTAAAGCCATATGTAGAAGAAAGATGAAGAAGGAGGTCGAGGTGTTGTAAGAGGAATTGATCTTGAATCAAAGGGAAAGGCTTGAATTGTGCTTGGAGGATCTTCTTGTCAAGGGTCTAGGGTTTGGCATTTGTCATTTGAAGCTTCAATAAGAGAAATTTGCATAATGGTTTTCCTCTCTAGGAGAAAGAGGTTTTGCCTTGGCTAAGAGCCAACATCTTGTGTTCTTGTCTCTTTTGTTTTGGTAAATTTTTTATGAAGAAAGAGAGCACACACTAATTATAATAAGAGAAGATTGTGTTAATAAGAAAAAGTAAAAAGTGCTTCACAAATAGTTATCATCGCCAAAAGAATCTCAATATAACCCAGATGCCCTAGATTCTTCAACACTTCAATCATCAAACAATTACCAAAACAAGAAGATCAACAAGATACAAGTACACAAGATGTAGGCTCCAAGCCAGGGTGAAACCTCTCCTCTTGAGAGGAAAACCCTTCAATCTCTTCTTATAGTTTCTTTATTGACGAATACCAAGACCCTTGACCAACACTGAAGCCCTTCTGAGACCAAGATTAGCTTCTAAAAAATGTGCTTGCTTCATTGTTTTCCAAACCCAACAGAATACTTCCAATGAAACTACTTCAACCTCTAGCCACAACTTTTCGGCCCTAACTGTAGATCTGCAGCTTCGGTCCCTCGGCAGCAGCTGCTACTTCGCACGTGTAGACTAGAATTGTTTCTTCTTTTCCTTCAATTCCCTCTCTTGACCTAATTTTTCTTCTGGATCTAGAAGGGGACTTTGTTGGCCATTCCTTTAGATCTTTTTCACCATATTGAACCTCAACAACGAAACCCTAGCCAAGTAGCAGAAACCCTAGCAAAAAGCTGCAAACTTTCAGCCTCCTTTCGCATGTGTGGAGAGAAAGAGAGAGAGAGGAACCCACAACACTTCTTCTCTTTCTTCTGCCTTCTTCGTTGCCCTTTTCTGCTTCTTCCTTCACA
Organism: Pinus taeda; assembly: GCA_000404065.3. Lineage (NCBI taxonomy): Eukaryota > Viridiplantae > Streptophyta > Pinopsida > Pinales > Pinaceae > Pinus > Pinus taeda. The sequence goes on from APFE030153530.1 coordinate 28,854, forward strand.
TGAGAGAGAGAGGAATGTATGTGTCCAAATGAGGTTGAACTATCTCCTATATATAGGTCTTCCAAGGGTACAAATTCTAGCTTCTAGGTTGACTTGATAGGTTGGCTAGCCAACTTGGTCTTCGAAGGCTCAATAAAATACAAAATAATTCTTTTTACAATATACAAGATGCTTGATGGGGTCTTCATATTATGACAATGTCCCTATTTAACTTCTTGACCTAGGACAACCCTAGAAGCACTTTCAATTAGTGCTTGACCTATAAAACAAATTTCTTGGGAAAGAAACCCAAGCTCAATAATAATAATAATAATAATAATAATTTTTCTTTCTTTTACAAAATACAAGAATCAAAAGTACATTTCATATTTATGAAGACCAAACCCAGTTACACTTTCTTCAACACCAACTAGATAAATTTCACCCAAATCCGAGTTGTAAACACAAAGTTATGATCTCCTAAAGATTTTGTCTTCAAAGAGCCACATTAGCATCCATACAATACTATGTTAGCATTACATGGCTAACATGTGGCAACCCCTACCCACATTTCACCATCGTGAAGGCCACGTCCTTGTCGGAGATGTCAATGCCCCTTACTTTTGGATCCAAGATCTCCAATAAATCCTCATTATAAGATATTTTTGGATTTTTGGTCTTCCAAATCATTACAAAAATTGTATAACCAATTGTAGTCACTCAACAAATCCAGAAAACCTGTCATCTTGTAATTTTATTAATCAACCATCGAACTAACACTCCAACCAACACTTCATTAGGTGAACTTAGAAATTTCCTCACACCCTTTCCTAGTCCAATTAATGGATATCAATCGACGAACATATCATTGTGAAATGATGGAGATCCAAATTCGTTCAAATTTGGAAAAACGCAAAAGGGTCAGTTTCCCAAATCTCTAGATTTCACATTTTCACTAATCACAACACCTGTGAATCCACATCACTACCATGGGGTTGCCACTTGGGCCTCCACCTCAATGCCACTACAACTCTAATCCATGTTACCATGCCACATTGACATGCCACGTCAACACACATGTACCAATAGGATCTGGGAGTGGTCATGTGAAATCCACATGTCCTTGTGGGTTGTTGCAATGGCATCTGGGATCCGACATTTAACATTTGGGTGTTTGTTAAAACTATGTACAATTTTCCTTTCGATGCTAAGATATTTGAATCTCCTACCCCTTAGCTTTAGGGTTTCTTCACTTATGCACTCCAACATCTAGCCCATTCAACATCCATGTTCTTGTTACTTGCCATGCACAAATTTTCTCCAAATGCTCAAATATCTGTAATTCTTGCTTTGTTGCCTCCAAGTTCTATCATGCAAGGGTTTCATCATCCAACATTAGACATTTAGGATTTTGTTAAAGACCATGCAAAAATTTTGTTCATACACCTAGATGTTTGGATACACCTCTTTGTAACCTTGATGATCGTGTTCCTCCCGCACGAAGTTCTACCACATTCAAGGTTTCACCATCTGGGACATTTGGCATTTGACCCTTTTGTTAAAGTGTCTTTCACCAACTCCCTTAGATGATTAGATACCTTGATCCGTCACTTGATAGATCTCGCGTTACCTTTTGTTGCACTATACAATTTTTGTATCATGCACTATTGATAAGATTGAACAATTGGTCCTTCAGTGCATAACAATATATGGACTTCTGTCTCTCTTAGCTGACAAATCTTTCCATCTCTTTATCTGACATTTGACGATTTGGAATAAGATCATTTGTGAGTTGTTTTGGATGGTCAAATATCTTTTCTCTACTAGCATGCATATAATATTCATATTTGGATCACTAAGTAACAATTTACACAATGATGTTTCGAATTCCAAATTCCTTATTTATTATGTCCTTTAATCTGCATCTGTCTAGATTAGAAATCTTATTTTGTCAAACTCTTTGGATTCTTCGATACAACCTCTACTTCTTTTTTCCCTTTCTAGCTAAGTCCACAATCTTAGTACCCACCAACTCATGACTGGGGGTTGAGGGTAAAACCTCCAATCCCCAATTTTTCCAAATCAATCTCCAAATTTCTCTACGAAAACAATTTTTCATAGAGAGAATTTCTTGACTTGTTCGAGGATTGAAAAATGCTTTAACAAGTCAATGATTTGTAAAAAAAACTATGCACACATATAAGTTTCCATCAGCCATGAAGGCATTCAAAACCATTCATTTTACAACCAATTACCATGCCTTTCCTCTAGGGAGTCCCATTTTTCACCCATCTAAGGTCTTCAATCTTCTTATTCAAATACCTTCCAATTGATCAACAATGCAAGAAGGGATAAATCATAGTTGTTCCATTTCCCAGCTGGCCTGGTGAAGGCCACTCACATCTCTAGAAGGCCACACAAGCGCACTTCAAGTCCATCAACATACTTCCACTATTCAAGAGTTCTTCCTTGAACATTAAAAAAAAAATCATCAAAGGCTATGTGAATATTCATCTCTTTGAGTCCTCCCTGTTTAATCAGGTTTTGAATCTCACATCTACGTACACATTGTCAATAGGACCCTTTGATCTTAAATAGTAGAATTCATAGCTTCTCTAATTTGTCTAAAGAAAACCAAGCTCTCTTGGTTGAGACTCACTAAGATTCCTTTCACATCCAACTAGCCAACATGGTTCTCCAAGTTGCTAAGGGGGCTACCATCCCTTATGTTCTTAACCACAACAAATTACTAGCAAAAAGACTTATATAAGCATGAAAATTAATAATAACCATGACTAAAAATCTATTAGTCTAATGCTCTAATTATATATAACCCAAAATAAGAGAGTGTTGTGATTAAGAAGAAGGATTGTGAATGTTACACATCTATCATACCTAGATTTATGGTTTCATATCATAAACATGTATCACATTTTTATCACATGTATCATATTTTAACGATTATTTTCTACATACAACACTATATAATAAATGAATTTACAATGAGAAGCCAAGCACAATTACTCATTGTTTTAGCTCATCATTAGAAACACATTCACAAATCCAATGTATCAATAATCATGAAACACAGAGCATTAATGTCATTTCATTAATAGAGTAGTTACACTTCTCTAATTTAATCAAGCTTGCTAGAAATTGAAGAATGACCACTCTCCACCCAACCATGGTTAGCTACATTGCAGTCTTTCTTGTCGTTGGCCACCTCAAACCAAATTTGATGCCTTGAGAGGAATTCTCACTCAGGGTTCAACCAAATTTAAATCAATGTAGAGAGCATGAAGGTTATTGTCCTTCATACACATGGATTTAACATGTTGCCTTTCAACGACTAAGCCAAGGCTTATTATCTTTCATTGTGTGGCCATTTTGGGCCTACATAACACAAAGAAAGTCCTTCACTACGCCAATAGTCGCTTGATGCTTCCCTTAGTGATTTTTGTGCATAGTTTCAACAAACTCTCAACGATTAGCCACATCAGGCGACAAAGGGAGCTCTTCATTAATGTAATAGTCCCTCAATGCTTCCCTTTCATAGTGATTTTTATGCATGTAAACAACAAGCTTTCTTAGCATTTTCATTTGGCCCTCTAGCTTACGTTGATGGCTTCAACATTGGCTTCCCTACCGAATTAGTTGTCGACAACCCACACAGGTTGTTGCAATCTAAAATGATTTTTCTTCTCTCACCTTCTACTCAAAGTTAGTCTTAGAACTCACACGTGTTTATGGTTCCTTTTCTAGGTTACTCAGGTTGACATGCACATCACATTGCAAATCACATACCACATGATCTCTAATTAATCACATTATACCTCTTTGCTCTATCTCCATCTCTCTTTGCCCCTGCTATTGTTGCATTCTTGTACCATGGCTAGTTTTACTTGTCTAATACCACACACATTACTAGCATAAGAATTTGGGTCTTCTCCTTGGGTTGTGTGGTCAATTCAAATTCTCCATAATTGGTACATAGCCCATACCTTTAGATATGTTTGGTACCACTCCCATTTCTTCTCATAACTATTGGTGTTAGGTAGTTCAACTACCAAATAAAAAAAATTAGAACATTTAATTCAGGTAAGATATGACACTTCCCAATCCCCCTTACAACTTATTTCTCAGGGATCCAAATTTGTGATAGCTGCTCCCTTTTCCAGTCTTTGGAAATATATATAAATGAAATGCATATTACATTTGTTTCAAGTCTTTTAACCCATTTGCATTTACTTTCCCATATGGCCATCGTTAACATAATTAATTACAATTACAATACTTGTGGGGATTAAATATGGGGGGTGTGATAGATTTCACGAAACTTGTGTTTTTTTCTCATTTTCATAAAATATTTCTCATTTTCATAAAATCTTAGGAATTGTTTTTATAGATTTAACCCCACCATACCAATGATAGAAATCTAAGACAATGTTTGCTTCCCTAATGTGTAATGCATTGGAGACCTTAAGTAGTAATCATTAACATATGATACTACTTTATGGCTTTTTCCATTGCATGAAGTATTTTTGGCCCTTTATTCTGATTTGAAATTTAGAGGTGGGTTAGACAAAAAATTAATTGTTTTTGCATTCTTGTATGTATGAGATTATATGAACTACCATTATCTACAAGCATTATTACTTTCATCTTCTTAATGTAACTAGCAACTCTAAGCCTACAGGGTTGAGAAATACTTGTCACTACAGTGTGAGAATGTTGGGTTGGTATTTAAGTTTCTATATTCTTCAAGACTTATAAATCCCTTACTTGACATGTTAGCATTTGTGTTTGATGTAGACGTATCTCCTACTTCTTCCTCTTTGTTCTTATCATTTCCATTTATTTCACATATGTAAAACTTTGTGTTTCCACTTATGGCTTGAGTCCATTTAAATGTGTGCCACCTAAAACACAGAGTGTTCTGGAGATTTTTTCCATGGCATCCGTAAGTCTAGCATTAATTTTTTGTATTGCCTCATTTAACTCTAAATAGGAAGGTATGTTGTTTGTCGAGCTAGAGGCCTTCCTTGATTTTCTCAAGTTCCCCATGATGCAATGGATTTAATGGGGTTAGTGATGTAGGAACATATTCTCTCAAGGTTAACCTTGTGGAACAAACCCAAAAGGCGAGGTCTTCAGAATTTTATCAAGGGAGTTGGTTCCTTTTAGCAGTTTCTTTAAATTGTAACATTTTAATTAGGAAAATATGTATAGTTAGGAAGTTATGTTGAAGTGTCATTAGAGGGACAAAAGTAGTTGATTGTTAGGATAGAGTGGCATTTAGTTTGTAGAAGAGGGACAAATATCGTTGGGCTGAGAGAGTTGTTAGTTAACCACCCCCATTTTGTAATAGAGGTCTTTAGCTAAGAAGGAAACTTGAAGCAACTCAGGGGAGGAGCAAGTCCAGGAAGGATACTTGAGAGGGCGTAAATGGGCCAATCATTTTATAATCAGGCTAATCTATATAAGTTGTCGTGTTAATAGAAAGTTTGGGAGATTTTCCTCCATTATGGTATACACTTTATCTCTGTGTATCTTGAGTTTTGTTATTGTGTGCATAAACCCCATTAAATACATAAATTCAAATGCTTTTATGTGATTGAGGAGGGAGGTGAGAGTATAGGAATTGCAGGTTTGATGGTTGCATCATATCTCTCAGCAAACAGAAGACATGTCATCGATCATCGAAAGGATTAATGGGAATTCTAGGAGTAGACTTGCACATAGGCACTAAGACAGCCGATGGAAATCTACAAACTAAAGGATAAACTTCTTGTCAAGTTTTACAATCTCAAGTTCTCAGACCATTGCTAAGTCATAATAGTGTTGTGAAACCTCAAGAAGTTTCGATCTGAGACCTTTTTCTTGATTTGTTGGTTAACGGGGCCGAGAAACCTGTCAAGTTTTACAATCTTAGATTCTTAGACCATTGTTGAGTCATAATAGTGTTGTGAGACCACAAGAAGTTTCGATCCAAGACCTTTTTATTGATTTGTTGGTTAACAAGGCCGAGAAATAAAAAAATATTTGACATTTGACATCCCATCTCTCATTACCCCGGGGAAAAGTAACACAGCAGAATCCCGAGAGACAACGGAATTCCAAGTCACTTGCAGTGTAGTCCGAGGCTGAGATCCCATCTTAGGATCTGGATCTCAGGATCTCAAGTTAATAGTTGAAATCTTGAGAGTCTAAGGTAACACAAAGATGGGCTAAAAGATCTGAGAAGTCTCATGTCAAGCCTAAAGGTATAGCCCTTTGCATTGGCCTTTGGTCGTAACGATTGGTCATGAAATATTGTTCTAGCTAGCACCTAAAATTAGATGAAAGCATCGAAGGTTGCAAGCGTGATGAGCAACGGGAGGTCTCATCAACTAATGATTATGATGTACATAAACATTCTCGCCATTGGCAGTTTTTTCACACCGTCATTGCCTTATCAAGAAAGCACTACAATTGTGAGCATTGGGAAGTCTCATTTGTTAATAGACCTTACTAATAGGACATTTCACAGTAATAAAAGTATTGTCTATTGCCATCACCGTTGACCAGTTCACTGCCAATGAGTTGACAAGGAAGTGTAATGGTTCCGAGGGCTAATAGGCCTTAGCGCCTTTAGAGTTAAGTGCTTGGCTCTGGCCCAGTCACATGCTAAGATCTTGTAAAGCCCTTGTGCTAAGGGCTATGGATTTTCAGGTTTTAGTGTAGGTGGGGTGCATTGTTGGAGTTGTGACCTCTGTAAAGAGCTTAGGGGATTGCACGTTGTTATTGCGACTCTTGTGAGGAGTTAAGAAAAAGTGCTAACAACACAATGTTTTGAAGGGGAACCTATCGATGGTCTTGGTTAAGAAAATAGTGGGATTCCACTGTAGGGTTAAGCACAACCCTGAGTGTCTGCACAAAACACCGAGAAAATGAGGAAGTAGGTGCGAAGGCTAAGCCTTGCCATCAAAGTGGTATTAGAGAAGAGTTAAAAATGATTGTTGACAGTGATGGAAGGAGACTAGTGCAAGTGGCTAGAGTTGCAGAAGACATTAGCAAAATGTCTGAAGCATTGAATGGGTTATATTAACATTGAAGGAAGCACAAAGGTGTGTGTATATATATATATATATATATATATATATATATATAAGAGAAGAGAGAGAGAGAGAGAGAGAGAGAGAGAGAGAAATAATAATAATAATGATTAGTACACTAAAGAGACATGTCTTAAAGAACATGATCGTTCATCAAGGGGAACTTGTCTAGGTATATAAGCATACCCTCATTTGTAATCAATATCATATCTCTTGTACATTCAAAATTCTTATATAAATATATTACTTGTCCTATAATGGATATTTACATTTTCCAAATATTTTGAATATTTTTTTGAGAGTACGAACTCTATTTGTTACATTGGTATCAGAGTTATTCAACCCTCTAGCCGCTCAACCATTGCACAAAGCCTCATTCTCTGATCTCAGCCTTTGGTCATCAATTCTTCATCAAGTTCATTTCCATTGTGATTAAGGTTATTAGCCACACAAAGTTTCTTTGGAGGTTCTTTATTTTACTATCAGGCCTTTGTCGATTAAAACATAAAAGAAAAAATATAGTATATACATATATATATAGTATATATGCATTTTTTTCCATTCCCTTTTTTCTTTAATAATTTTATTTCTCTTTCTTCCTCTTATTATATATAATAATATATAATATATATATATGGAAGAAAGAGAACAAAATATATAAAGAACAAAATTGAAAAAATAAATAATTAAATAGTAAAAAACAAACAAACAAACAAACATTGTTGTTGCACGATTGACCACACAATCACCATCACATGACGGGTCACGCACTAGCTGCACAACACCACCACCACCGCAATTGCCCTTCAAACTCCATCCAAAGTTGTCGTCATCACATGCCTATTAGATTTTCGAATAACAAATTGAAATTTTTTAAAGGAATTTATAAAATGTGAGTTGGGGTTCCAAGGACATCACTTATTGTTTCAAACCTACTCTCAATAAACTAGGGTTTCACTAACCATCCATGCAAGTCATCCCACTATAATTATGGCCCATTCATGTTGAGTAATTAAATGTGTGAGGGGAATATCGTAAAGTGGTACACAAGCTTGACGCGGGGAACATTAAACTGCCCTTCTCATTTACACAAATCTTGCCTAGAAAGTCTTAGAACTGTGTTACATGAACAAAATAATTTTGCAGGGAAGATTTTGGTAAGTTTATGCATCCTTTGGATCGTGCAAGTTGAAATGTCACGATTCTAGGAAGATTCACACAATTTAGGGTGAATTGGAAAAATACATCATATCACCCCTAAATTCAAGACTTTAATTATCACAAATAAAACATAACCATACTATCTACATAAACGAAAATAATTAATAAAGGTATGTTCCATGTTTAAGAAATTGAAATATATATATATATATATATTATATATATATATATATATATATATATATATACTCCACAAAATAAAAAAAAACAAAAAGATAAAAAGGTATTATTATTAAGTGGGAAAAAGGAAAAACAGAGAGTTTGAAAGTATTTAAATATTCAAGGCTAAAAATGGGTTATGATTTGAAAATGAAGGAATATTTTTATAAGCTTTATACAACTATACTTTAGTGTTATTTAGAATTAAGAGGACTTAGGCAAGAAAAAAATGTTACTATTTCAATCTCGTTTACCGAAAATAAAAATTATATAAGTCTGAAACTTACAAATCAATTTATATTTGTTGAGTCAAATGTGATTGAAAAATTAGACCTCTTGGACATAAAACAATATGACATAACCGATTTACACTTAAATATGAGGGTTATACATTATATTGTAATTCTTTGTTTGATCCCTATGGAACGATCAAGGTGACATTATTCTAGGTTCACCTTAGAAGGAAGCATTAGGGTCCTTCGTCCTAAATACGAATAAGTTTTTAACATTTTTCTGTAGGAAGAAAAAAATAACACTAAAAGATGTTACATTGAAGTCAGATTCAGTAACATTAGAAGACATAAGAAATATCAAAAGTAATTCTTCAATAATGTAGGAAACAAATAGTGTGCTTGTTTGTACTTAAAATGTAAAAATACACAAATGTATTTAAAATAATATTTTATTGATATGGTGATAGTACAAAAGTTGAATGAATGTTATAATGAGGGTATGCTAATATACCTATGCAAGTGTCACCTCGTCATTGGGAATGTATTTTAGACATGTCTTTCCATTTAACTAATGAATATTTAAATAATCATTACTTTGATTATTTATTATTTATATTTATTTTATTTTATATAAATTATATTCATAACATTTCCCCTCTTCGAAAATATTTGTCCTCAAACTTGCTTGTTACTAACAATTTCCTCATGTTGCATATGTCATTCTGACATATATAAGATTTCATTTAATAACTTATTGTTAGGACTCTGAATTGTCTATTTTTGACCTTACATTTTGCTATGATATTACTCTTTTACCTATGAATTGAAACCCTTGATATCATTCTTGAACTCATTATCCCAAGGTATGAAGTAACTCTCCTCATTTGCTATATGATTAATTATTCAACACATATTCATGTTATCTTTACAATTAATTACCTAAGTCACTGACAGTTGATTGGAATTGTTCAAAGTCCACAGAATCAGGAGTCACAGTTGCTGCAACACCAGGAAAAACAACTGTGCAGTTGCTGCAACACCAGAAGCAGCAACTGACTAAAGTAGGAAATGTCTTAATTCGCAACAGCAACTGTCCGAAGCTGGCAAGACTATACTCGGCCGATGATGATAAAGTAGGATCAAGTCAATCCAGCCACAGACGTCGGAACATCAGGAACAACACAAAGTATTTTAAGGACGGTTAAGATGCATCGAATCATCAACAATAGCAGAGTAACCGAAGATAGCATGAGGAATCCGAGGAGATAGACGAAGATCATCCGTTTTGCAATAACGGAAAGAATCGATTAACCAAGGATGACAAACATAATATATGGTTGTAACCGTATGATGTAACAAGAACCGATTTCCTATTTTTGTACAGGAAAATTAAACTGTGGAACAATCTATTGTAATAGATGTCTCCTCTATAAAGAGGAGACATCTACAGTTGGAAAACTAGCGCGTGATACTGAATCATTGTAATGCTGAAGGTCGGAACTTCTGTTGTAATTGAACTCTTGGCAGATGAATAAAGTTTGGTTCTGAGCATTTTAATTTAGTAATTGTGTGCAGGGGAATCTTGTGAGAGGGACAGGGCCCACCTTCTTCACAAGATTTACCCCATTCTTTTCTTGATAAGTGTGTGTTAATTCTGTATGTGTTAGCCTTGCTTCTGGTATTTTTCTTTTGCTGATACGCTGTTCCTTTAATCGATTGGCGCTGTGAGAAGTGTGTCACCGGTGAATAGGATTTTGGTGTGTATTGGCGACTGATCACAGAGGCAGGTGTTGGGCGTCCTTATTCTGAGGACAGGGTCATGGTCCTCTGTTACAAACAACCATCATTTTTTCGCAGATTTGTTATCTCTACTTAATTTCATTTCATTTCTGCTCTGCAAAAGTTTAAGACTGCTGTAACACAGAGTAAGCGTTTGATAGGAATTAGATTTGCTTTACTACAACTTTTAATGCTTTTGAACTTAAAGTACATACAGTACGCGGTCACCTTTGAGATAAAAAGACTTTCTCGGGTTGACAAATTAATGTGGTGCTCAACTGTTAATCAATAACAATTCGAGTGACCAACATTTTGGCGCCGTTGCCGGGGAAGGCGACTAAAAATTCTTAAAGGCATTAATGATTTTTCTTTAGAATAACAGGTGCATGAGAGGACGCAAGAAAGCCAACTTCGCAGGCGGTAAGGGCACAAGAGGCGGAAGAAAGAATTTCATTGACGAGATCATTTCAAAAGCTGAGACATCTCAGAGAACGAGTTCCCGAAGACCTCAAATTCAGTATTCTTCTCAAACAGATCATCAGACAGAAGAAGTACTAGGGCCTGAAAGGAAGCTGGAAACACCAGAGCACATTGAGGAACCAGTAGAGGAACCTGAAGAATCAAAAGATACTGAAGACAGAGCCAGTGACTCAGGGAGAAGAATAATGGAGGATAACAGAGCAGAAGGAAGGGGGGAAAACTCACTTTCCACCCTAGAATTTCCTATTGGGGACCTCCCAAGAGGAGCAGTCCCTATGAAAAATATTCCACCTGTGGCATTGCCTAATTTTCATGGGTTATCCTCTGAAGATCCCTATGAATTCCTCTTTGAATTTGATATACTGTGTAGAAGTTATGATTATGTAACTCCTGCTCAGAAGTTAAAATTGTTTCCAGCAACACTAAAAGGGAACGCATTAAGATGGTTTATGAGCCTAGGGGCTCATGTAATCACCACATGGGATCAAATGAAAGAAAAGTTTCTGAGCAAGTATCAGGACTACTGTCGAACAAGAGAAAGGAAGGAAGAATTGTTTAAAATGGTTCAGAAAGAGGATGAGAATCCAGAGGACTTTGTAGAGAGACTGCAATATAATTTGCAGCGATCAGATCACCCAACCATGAGTAAGGATATTCTGAAGACAATACTGCTAAAAGGAGTGCGAGATGACTGCCTAGATATGTTAAATATGCTCGGAAAAGGGGATATTTCCAAAGAACCTTTTGATGAGATTATCAACCTCTGCATGCGGTGTTCCAGAGGAGCAGCAAGTAGACCAAAAACCAGGGACAATACATATTCAAGAGTTCAGAAGTCAGCAAGCGGAGGAGCAACACGAGCTGAAATAGGTAATCTGCTTGAAGAATTCAAAACTGAAATGCTAAGCTCTTTTGATTCACAAATTGATGCTCTGCAGGTTAAAAAGAAACAGGCAGAGGCAGAAGCTGCCCTGGCTATCTTTTGCTCCAAGTGCAGAGGAAAGCATCCACTGCGGGAATGTCCATTGGATAAGGTACCTATTTGTACCATTTGTGAAAAGGATCATGAAACTCAGCAATGCCCCTCTTTGCCAGGAATAAAGGCATCACTGCAATCAACTGAAGAAGAAGCTGAAGCAGTGTACCTGATGACACAGAGGAGGCAATGGCCACAAAGACAAGGTATGAGTTCTAACACATCATTTAGTCGTTGGAATAATCAGTCTTCTTTTCAAACAAATTTCCCACCCATGAATCAAATGTAATACCCACCCTTTAATCCGATGCAATTTCCTATGCAACAACCAAATCCTCCTACTGACCCTACTTGTGGAATCCTTGGACCTTCAACAACTTATTCAATCAATGGAATCCAAATTGGGCAGCCTAGCAGATTCCATTTCCTCAACACCAGCAATCTCTTTCCTTACCATCTAATGCCCTGCAGAATAACCAATCAATGAGACCCCAACTGCCTGTGCAACCTAATCCCAATCCAAACAATAATAAAGCCTTGTAGGTGATCGATATTCAAAGTCAACCTGTCCCCCCTATGCAATGTAATGATATCCATTTACGCTCTGGGAGGATAGTTGAACCCATCATAGATGACATTACTGACTTTGAAAAAGAAGAAACTAGAAAGGAAAAGTCATCCAATAAAGATATTGAAATTCTTGAATCATCTTCTAACAAGAATGTCCAAACAGCAGAGCCACCCTTCCCTGAAAGATTGACTCTTACTAAAACGTTTGAGCCACCAGCTTTTAACCTTTTAGGAGAACTGCAGAATTTATATGTCAAAATGCCATTATTGCAAGCACTAAGAGATGTCCCTATCTATGCTAGAACTTTTAGGGATATTTGTGTTGGAAAGCTTGGAAGAAAAGCCAAGGAACCCCTCACAGTTCATGTGATGGGAGAAATGACTGCTTTGATGACAGAAAAAGACCCCCCTGTGAAATATGGTGACCCTGGTCACCCTACAGTAACAGTTCAGGTCGGCAAAACCTTTGTCTCTAAAGTTCTAGTAGATCTAGGTGCAGCAATAAATATCATGACACTTGAAACAACACAATTACTGCAGTTGAAACAGTTAATTAGGGAAACTCCAACCATTTTAGAGCTGGTTGACCCATTTTAGAGTCATCGAAGACCTGGTAATTTCTGTAGAATCTTGGAATTACCCAGCCGACTTTGTGGTGTTACAAACTAAAACAAAGTTGGGGGGTCATCCATTAATTCTAGGAAGACCTTGGCTGGCTACAGCAGATGCTTTCATCAGTTGTAGGTCTGGATCAATGACAATATCCAATGGGCAGGAAACTAAACAATTGACTCTTTATCCTCATGCCACACCCATGATTAATAACGATAATTCAATATGGGTAGATTATGAGGATGAGGAAACCCAACCTATTTTAACTGTCGGACAAGCTTTAACTCTTAAAGACTCAACCGAAGATGAATCAATCAGCAACTTTATTTCTGAACCTTCTTCGGTTAGCTCAGAAATACATAATCACCTCACTGCAAATCCTAGAATCAGAATCCCAGAACAGCCTTGAAACTGAAAATTTATCTCAGATACTAGCTGGCAGTCCTTCCAAAAGTATGACAGTAGAAATCGAACCAGGTAAAACATTAAATATAAATCCTAACCTAACAGATGATCAAAAACAATAGTTAATGAAGCTACTTAAAGAAAATAAAGAGGCATTCGCTTGGGATAATACAAACATGAAAGGGATTTCCCCTGAACTGTGCACTCACCGTATTTATATTAAAGAAGGATCCCGACCAGTTTGTCAACCCCAAAGAAGGATGAACCCCAATCTAAGGGAAATAGTAAAAGAAGAGCTTCAAAAATTGTTAAATGCAGGATTTATATACCCCATATCCGATAGTGAATGGGTTTCTCCGCTAGTAATAGTACCCAAGAAAAATGGGAAATGGTGAGTATGTGTAGACTATAGAGCCCTAAATAAG
>APFE030153530.1:43752-62171 GCA_000404065.3 Pinus taeda
TGGGACAGGAAGAAAATGGTCTTCCCTATGCCATTTATTTCATTAGTAAAAACATGACTCCCGCAAAACTTAATTACATGGTCACTGAGAAAGAATTTCTAGAAGTTATTTATGCTATCAACAAATTTAGGCATTACATCACTGGTTATACTACTTTTGTGCATACCGATCACTCGGCCATTAAATACTTAATGAATAAATCAGTTACAAATGCTCGAGTCACTAGATGGTTATTGTTATTACAGGAATTTGATATCACAATTGTAGACAGACCAGGAAAAGAAAATGTAGTTGTTGACTTTCTTTCTCGGTTGAAAACTAATGAAAATATTCCAGTAGATGATTCTTTTCCCGATGAGTATTTATTTTCAATCTCTGCTCACTCACCTTGGTACGCAGATATTGCTAACTACTTAGTTGCAGGAAAATTACCATCACACCTATCACACAGAGAAAAAAGGAAAATCATTCAGCAGAGCGCTAGATACAGCTGGATAAGCAGATGTCTGTTTCACACAGGACTCGATCAGGAGATCCGGAGATGCATTAGTGAAGATCAGATTTATGATGTACTGAAAGCTTGCCACAATGGACCTTGTGGAGGACATTTCGCAGATAAAAGAACAACACACAAAGTCCTCAGGATGGGATATTACTGGCCCTCAATCTTCAAAGATGCAAAGAAATATGTCAGGGCATGTGATAGCTGCCAAAGAATGGGCCAGCCTAACCACAGGGATGAAATGCCACTCAATCCCCAGGTAATTCTTGAACCATTTGAAAGATGGGCAATAGATTTTATAGGTCCCATTAACCCTCCATCTAATCAAAGAATTTACATACTAGTATGTACAGATTACATGACTAAGTGGGTAGAGGCCAAGGCACTTATCAAAGCTAATGAGGAATCAATATTAACATTTTTATTTGAAGAAATCTTCGTTAGGTATGGGTTGCCTAGGGAGCTAGTCACTGATGGAGGACCTCCTTTTAATTCCCATGGCTTCAAAGACACATTGCAGAAATACCATATTAAGCATAGAATGACCACACCTTATCACCCCCAGTCAAATGGGCAGGTGGAAAGCACCAACAAATTCATAGAAGCTATTCTGACAAAAACAATAAAGGAAAACAGGAGGGATTGGTTTCAAAAGCTGCCTGAAGCACTTTGGGCTTATAGAACCACTTGGAAGAACACCACAGGCTTTTCACCCTATGAGTTAGTTTTTGGTAAAAATGTTGTTTTCCCTTTAGAGTTTGAAATCAAAACTTTGAGAACTGCTTTAGCTATTAACCTTGATTTGACTGATGCACAGACAGCCAGGTTGCAGCAGCTATAGGAGCTAGACGAGAAAAGATTGGATGCCATCCACCAGACAACCATGATTCAACAACAAAGAACCAGATGGCATGACAGAACTATTAAGCAGAAGCAGTTCCAGAAAGGTAACTGGGCTTTACTGTATGACTCCCATTTCGAGAATTTCCAAGGTAAATTGAGAACAAGGTGGCTAGGACCTTATGAAATAGATGCTGTATTTCCAAACGGAACAGTCAGAATTTTAACGATTGATGATAATAGGACACCGTTATTAGTGAATGGATACCGACTCCGTCCGTATCAACGACCTGTTTCTAAGGAGGATTTCAAAGCCAACTGCATGGCAGAACTACACTATGTTTTTCTGGGGGAATTTGCCTCCCCTCAAGGCACTTAAATTTCTGTTCATTTATTTATTCTTAGACTAGATTTCTGAACTAATAATTCCTGCCAAGGGGCTTCTATGTTACAATTAGTTGTTTTGCAGATCTTACTTTTGGAGGATGGCTGAGAATGAAAATCCTAAAAGGATCACTTTGCATCTTGGGAACGCTTTTTGGATCATAAGTCAAGTTTTACATCATTTTCCTGTTGCTGCAACACTATTTGCTGTTAATGTAATATCATTCCCCGTTGCTGCAACACCACTTTCCGTCATTTCCCATTGCTGCAACACCACTTTCCGTCATTTCCCATTGCTGCAACACCACTTTCCGTCATTTCCCATTGCTGCAACACCACTTTCCGTCATTTCCCATTGTTGCAACACCACTTTCCGTCATTCCCTGTTGCTGCAACACCACTTTCCGTCAATACAATATCATTCCCTGTTGCCGTAACACCATTTACCACACGGGCTTATGTTCCGGTAAAACGTCACTTTTCACCAATCCCAGCACTTAACGAATCATCATCCTGATGGGACATATTTCGCTGCATTCAAAGGACCAGCCAAGCACTCTAACAAATACACGTCGTCACCGCTACTCCCCGTCAGATCGCTTGTGTGGTCATGATTAAAAGCCATTCAAATTATGATTAAGCCAGAAAAGACAAGTTAAGACTTTTTGCATGCGATTAAAGGTAAAAAGTAAAGGTACGCATGTGTAAGTGTGAATATTAATTTATAGTTAATGTAGAGATGTGATACGGCTGCCGAAATCATTATAATGCCAATCAAATCATTCAGCCGTAGATTTGGGGGGGGATTACCAAAATATCACAATTATTCCACAACACGTAATCGCCGCCACCCTTATCCCTCGCGGTAATATCTAAAATTTACTCTGCCGTGGCATATCCTCATTTGTAACGGTTTGCTCTGTTTCAAACTCGGAAACTAGGCTCTGTATCGTGTAGTGTTTGCTGAAGTAGCAACTATGGGAGGAAATCTGATTACACATGAACTTGGCACGACAGCGTTACTAGAACTCTACCCCGAGGTTTATCAAATTTTTCTGCAGGCAGGATGGGTAGATTACTTCAGAAGACTTCCAGACTTCAACACACAGCAAGTGTTAGAGTTTGCATGCAATTTGAGAGAGGGATTTTCGACAGTCCAAGGAGTACGTATACCGGTAACAGAGGAAGATGTAGCCCAAGTCTCTGGGATACCAATCAACGGTATACGATGGTTCAGCAGGACATCTTATTTTGAATGCGCAGCAAGGCTTCTTTCTACCAGGCGAGCACGTAGAAGCTAAAGGCAGAGGGGTCGCTCTTCAGTCACTGCCTCTACCATGGTCAAAGGTCGCGGAGTTTGTTAAGCAATACTTGACTTGCGAAGGTCGTTACCAGGTAATTTACCAACACGACTTCGTTTTGTTAAATCATTTGAGGCATCGACAGTTCATAAATATTCCCTATTATCTATTGGGTTGTCTGAAAAACATGTCACATTATGCTGAAAAAGCGAAGCATCCAGCCCTTTCCCTTAAACACCATAGGTTAGTCCAACTCCTGCTAAATAGAGGCTTTGCTCTAAATCAACCACCCCTTGTCATTAACCCTCCCCAGCAAATAGAAGAAGATCCTCAGCAAGAGGAGGAAGTTCCCCAGCAGCCGGAACAAATACCTCAGGAAGTTCCCCAGCAGCCGGAACAAATACCTCAGGAAGTTCCCCAGCAGCCAGAGCAAATCCCTCAAGAAATTCCTCAGCAATTAACAGTAGAAACACCCCTGCAGAGCACCCCATCCCCCAATGAAGCGCAACCATCTACTCCTGTGCTTCACATCTCTACTGAAGATTCTGAGGATAATTCTCCCATTGCTTCTCTTAAAAGGAAAAAACAACAACAAACTGAAATTTCACCAAAAAGAAGAAGAACCAGGGCTTCAATCAAAGCAGCTGCTAGTCCTGGTAGTTTCCCCAGCCCCAAGGAAAGTGACTGAAAAAGAAAAATTGTTGATTTCCCTGCCTCCTTAAAGAGGCAGAGAAAACGGTCAGCCCCAGCAGTTAAATTTACCAGCCCTTTGATTTCCACTTCTTCACCTATTATCCTAACACCCCGCAGTCCAATTATTCCAGAACAGTCCCCTTCCTCACCCTCTGCGGCTGAGATGCAGAGCGTTGACAGCTTTGCGTCAACATTTTCTGAGGCAGTTGATACACAAGAACCAACTGCTGAAAAATCCAAAATAGACACCCAAGATGATATGGGGCAAATGGATGCTACACAAGAACCAACCACTGACCCAACAGGTGACACACAAGAACCACCTGTTGCGGATGCAAATGCCCAAATGAATGCGGAACAACAATCCTCTCATCCACTAGAGCCTGCAGACACGCAAGCCCCGCTTACCATAGCCTCCCTGCAGGAAGAAATTGAGCATTTAAAATCTCAGATTAAATATTATCAACAGGAGATAATAATGGTCAAGGAAGCCTACCAGAATGAATATAATCTCCACTTCCTAGCACGGGTAGCAACGGTAACAGAAAAGAGCTAGTATAATGAGTACATGTGCAGTGAATGTGGAGAATTATACACTCAAGCAGGATATAAGGTAGTACAGGTCCCAATGAATGAAGCTAATCCGCCACCCCCTGCTGCTACAGAAAAACCTGATGTTGTAATCAAAGCTGAACAACCTGCTGTTACACAAGAACCAGCAGGGAAAGCAACAAAAGAAATACAACAACCTGCTGCCACACAAGAACCAGCAGGAGTTGCAGGAATAGAAGAAGCAAAACCCACTGTTACACAAGAACCAGCAGGTTTTCCAAAAGCTGTAAAAGAAGAAATACAGCAGCCTGCTGTCACACAAGAACCAGCAGGAGCGGAAAAAGAACAACATGTTGTCACACAAGAATCAGCAGGCTTTCCAACAGCTATGGAGGAAGACATGGTACTACCATGGCCCACCCAAACTACTGTAGAACAGAGATCCTTCAAGGAAGCCTTTGCACAAACTGAAGTCACTGAACTTCATTGTGTCAAGGAAGCATTTGCACAGACTGAAGTCACTGGACTCCACTGTGTCAAGGATGCCTTTGCACAAACTGAAACTCCTTCTGTCAAAAATACTCACACGGAGACCTCTAGCTTTCAGCAGCTAAAGGATACATGGAAAAGAGAATATGAGCTCTCACAAGGAAAGGCATTCCAACAACAGAAGTCACTCTGGTTCAGTTATGCATATAGAAATTGGCATGCATTGGAACAGTCTAGAGCCCAACATAAAGAAAATAAGGAGGTAAAAGCTAGGCTATCCCGTGCTTTTGATTTGCTTCAGAGGGTATTGGCTACAAGAAAGCCCTCTTTTAACTATGCAGTATTTTTGAGAGAACGCCTGACGTTCTTACAAATAAAAGCAATAAGAGATGGAAGACCGTACCAAGTTAATACACCTGACCAGTTTATTGCAACATTCAAGGAAGCACCACATAGCGATCAAAACCTACTTTGTGAACTCTATCTTCACAATGAGGCTATGCCTGAAGATAGAGCGATGAATATGCTTCTTGTTGTTGGTAATATTCAATTAAGAGCATTTATCTCTTTTCTAGCTAATCAATTAACTTGGAAAAATGCCTACATGTCAGCAGAACATAATGAGAACAACTGCCTCCTTTGGATTCGAAATGAACCACACAATCCAGCCACTTTCATTGCACAACATCGGAATTATGTAAGTAATCCAGAATTGGCTGACCATATAAAGAAGCTACAGGCAGGGGTTTTGCAAGACTGCCAGCATTATGTGAAAACAAAAGGGGCACTGGCTGTTGAAGCAAATAAGTTATTCTGGGAACATTGTCCCAGAGAAAGACAAGAATACCACCCCTACAATCCCCTTAATATCCAGGTAGCGATTTCATGCATACCTTTTTATGTTAAATGTATGGAAAACTGTGCGGAGAAATGGATTGGCTACCATTTTCATTTCCCTCTCTTATGGTTACCGGGTCGGCAATACAAAGCTCATTATAAACTAACCAAGAAGGAGGAGGTAGCAGCATGGCAACAGATACAGAATGTTTAGGGATTCAGAAGTAGGTCGGATAAAGCCTTCTCAAGCTACTCTATCAGCAACTTACACTGTTCATCCCAGTTCTCCGACTCAGATTCAGACTAAACGTTGCATGAGGACATGCAACCCTTTCAATTGGGGGGGATGTTAGGACTCTGAATTGTCTATTTTTGACCTTACATTTTGCTATGATATTACTCTTTTTTTACCTATGAATTGAAACCCTTGATATCATTCTTGAACTCATTATCCCAAGGTATGAAGTAACTCTCCTCATTTGCTATATGATTAATTATTCAACACATATTCATGTTATCTTTACAATTAATTACCTATGTCACTGACAGTTGATTGGAATTGTTCAAAGTCCACAGAATCAGGAGTCACAGTTGCTGCAACACCAGGAACAACAACTGTGCAGTTGCTGCAACACCAGAAGCAACAACTGACTAAAGTAGGAAATGTCTTAATTCGCAACAGCAACTGTCCGAAGCTGGCAAGACTATACTCGGCCGATGATGATAAAGCAGGATCAAGTCAATCCAGCCACAGACGCGGGAACATCAGGAACATCACAAAGTATTTTAAGGACGGTTAAGATGCACCGAATCAACAACAATAGCAGAGTAACCAAAGATAGCATGAGGAATCCGAGGAGATAGACGAAGATCATCTGTTTTGCAATAACGGAAAGAATCGATTAACCAAGGATGACAAAGATAATATATGGTTGTAACAGTATGATGTAACAAGAACCGATTTCCTATTTTTGTACAAGAAAATTAAACTGTGGAACAATCTATTGTAATAGATGTCTCCTCTATAAAGAGGAGACATCTACAGTTGGAAAACTAGCGCGTGATACTGAATCATTGTAATGCTGAAGGTCGAAACTTCTGTTGTAATTGAACTCTTGGCAGATGAATAAAGTTTGGTTCTGAGAATTTTAATTTAGTAATTGTGTGCAGGGGAATCTTGTGAGAGGGACGGGGCCCGCCTTCTTCACAAGATTCACCCCATTCTTTTCCTGTTAAGTGTGTGTTAATTCTGTATGTGTTAGCCTTGCTTCTGGTATTTTTCTTTTGCTGATACGCTGTTCCTTTAATCGATTGGCGCTGTGAGAAGTTTTTCACCGGTGAATAGTATTTTGGTGTGTATTAGCGACTGATCACAGAGGCAGGTGCTGGGCGTCCTTATTCTGAGGACAGGGTCCTGGTCCTCTGTTACAAACAGCCATCATTTTTCCGCATATTTGTTATCTCTACTTAATTTCATTTCATTTCTGCAAAAGTTTAAGACTGCTGTAACACAGAGTAAGCGTTTGATAGGAATTAGATTTGCTTTACTACAACTTTTAATTCTTTTGAACTTAAAGTACATACAGTACGCGGTCACCTTTGAGATAAAAAGACTTTCCCTGGTTGACAAATTAATGCGGTGCTCAACTGTTAATCAATAACAATTCGAGTGACCAACACTTATCTTGGAACGAGTTCATCCATTCTCATCTTTCAATTCAATTTCTTTTTGGGGATAATATATATATATAAAATATATCTTTATTTTATTTTTGGAGAGTAACTTTATAATTTTATAAATTTACTTTATATTCACTTTATAAAGGTAACTTTTTATAAAATTTGTTTTGCTTCTTGCCCATAGGAATTGACAGATGCATATAGTCATGTTCATACAACGCTTGGACTTTCTCCCCATGTCGGTTGATTGTCGATATGGTATTGGCTTGTTGTCGAAAGGTGAACCTGCAGTGGAACAAAGAAAAAAATGATTTCTTTAACTTCCAATTTTTGTTCCTCTTCAAAACCAATTGCGAAATCATTATTTTTCCTCACTGTAAAAATGTTAAAATCGTTCTCTGCACCTAGGTTTATGTCTTCAACTACAATAAAATCTCCACGACACTAAACATGCAGTGACAATATGTGACCGTGATGTCCACATTCATACTGCAACTGTTGTGAATAATGCATCCATTGTTACACTTCAATTTATTTGTAGATTCCTGCAGCTAATTTCCATTGAATACGTTGAGATTGTATAGAACTTCCTTTGTCATAATCTCACTAACTAGTTGTAGTTTCCCATCTTCAAACGAAAATACTAAAATTTGCCCCTTACAAGATTCACTATCCACATGATACATGTTGAAAACACTGAGAAGGGTGGGGGGGAAGGGCGAGGGGTGAATCAGTATTCCTTAGCAATTAGCACTTTTAAATCTTTTCAGAGCATTAGTTAATATTCAATTATTATTAATGTTTATGCAATGATAACATTAAATAAAAGAACACAGTAGACACAAAAATTTTAGGTGGAAAATCCCTCTGGGTCAAAAACCATCGAACTTTTTTCTAATAAATTCTTTAATCTTCAATCCCAACTGAAATGAAAGCAACAACTTCCTAGAATTCTAGAAAAGTATTCTTCTCCAGCTCCCACTGGAAGGACGCCGCAACGCCCTGGTTTCTTCAACAGTCAACTAAATGGATGCCCCAACATCGTAGACCAGCCTACCACCTTGAAGTGTTCATAGGCCCTAACCTGTAGGTGACTTCATTCACCTGCCTAACACCTCCTTGCCACCCTATAATTACTGAAATGAGACAAGAGTGTGGATTCTTGTACCAGGGACAACAATCCATGATACAATATGATTTACAATGATTTTGACCGAACACCCAATCACACTATGACCTACAACCCAACCATGACATCATCCCAACAGAGACTCCTATACTTCCCAACAATGCCTTTTCGACTCTAGGAAGATTGACTCTTTTACAATAATGACTCTTCCAATGACGACACTTTTACAAATGACTCTTTTACAACTTTACAATGATGACTCTTGGCCTTGACACTTCTTCACAATATACAAATGATTGTCATGTCTTCCAAGGATGTCCCACTGCAATGCTTCCTTTTATTTGATACTTCTGCTCTTGAATTCTTGCTTGAAGTTGTACTTGAATCTTCTTCTAACTGCATGCAAAATTTGCCCAGCAAAACCAATACTAAAACAAAACAAAATACCCTTCAACTTACCTCTACCTGCAAAACACATGTAAGTGCATAATAATGAATAAATACAAATTAAAATTACAATGTGTACCTAAAGTGTGCTTGTCACTTTTTTTGTTGACTTGTTGTAGCAGTAGACAAAGACTCCCACTCTTTATATATGCATGGACTCTATGCAAGACTATATCCAAAACTGACCTACAGATATATACAATAAAAACTAATGACAGACCCTGGACTTGTGATGGACCAAGTTCTAAGTACAACAACAGAGGTCATTCTATCAACTATGAAAAGACAAGTAACATGAACTTACAACATCATATAGATTTAACAGACTTGGTGTAGCATCAAGAATATGTAGCATCAAATGTGTAGTATTAAGAATAGGACATCTGAAATGTAGTATCAAAACTAATTGTGACATATAGAGACATAAAGATATGACCAAAACCCTGTATATGCTTACGTTGTCCTGAAAAATATGTCATAGATGATACCCATATTTCAAATGTAAACACTCATCATACATACCTTGTTGTAGGAGACTTACCCTTGACTGTTGATGTGTGGTCCTTACTGCAGTGATCCTTGAATGCATGTTTTTTCTCGCCTTCTAGGAGCTAGACATTGAATTTGTTGTATCTATGTAATTTCGAATCTCCAAGTTCCGAAATTTTGTCTTGTGCTAACCCTCTGAGTCCTCTTTCCAACACCATAGGTTTAATCAAGATTGAATTCTTCAAGAAAGAGCTATGCCCAATCTCCCACGATGGACTGATAATAGACTGGTTCAGTAAAGCGAACTTGTACGATGTTCCACGTGTCATTGCGACCTTCGCCCCTGAAAGCCCTACCCAACAAACTACAACCTCACCTCTTTCTGTGGCTATTTACAAAATTTGAATCCAATGCTCAGAGAGAAAGTTATGACGATTTTCCCAACGTCACTTGTTTGAAATGGAATTCGAGAATCTGCAAAACCCTAACTTCTTCAGATCATATCTCTGAAAATATAGCGAACCAAGAACTGAAATTTGGTCACGAGGTTCACCATGCATTTGACTCAAATGGGTTTTAATTTCTACTTCTGAAGCTTCGCAGAAAAATGTTATAGTGAAAATTTCACGATGTCGTTGGAGGGATTTTAGGAGCAGAAAAAACATTATTAATTAGTGACTATTCAATGACCACAACCAATTATGAGTGCCATGCCACAACCCCACAGGGTTTTAGCCCACTAACTGGGGTTACTAACTTCAAATGCAAATAACTCTTAAACCGTGAGGACTGGGAGGCGTACCATATATCAATGGAAACATAACGACGAGTAGAATCCATCGAGAAGATATTTGATGCAAAATAATATGATTTGTCAAGTCAAAATTCATTTGCAAGATCGGGGTAGCCCTTGGTACTGCTTGGGTTGACATCAATGACAACCATTGATCAACAATACACACACGCTGTCCCGACACCTAGATGTTTACCATAAAATTGAAACAGTGGAGTTGCCAAGGTGAGAGATCTTCAACCCACACTTCCCTTTCTCACCTAATAGAGGGAATGCAAATTTTTTGTTGTACCTAGGGAAATATATTCTAATCCGCTCCCCAACAATGGTGCTAGAAATATGTTGTCGCTTTTAATGGCATCTGCAGCACGAGTTCTTCAGGATACATAAAAAGCTTCCTAGAGATAGTCTCTGGTTTGATTGTAGACTAGTGCCTATGACATCATAAATAGAGGAGTACATTTGAGATTATTTGAGGGATTAGTTGCACTCCAATTGTCACGAAGTTCTAAAAAGAGAATAAAAGGGGGCTTGGTTCAATCAACCTTCATGAAGGTAAACTCAAGCCAATACATGGATCCAAATTTTATAAGGGTAAATCAGGCCAGCCTCAAAGACAAATGTCTGGTTCTAGTGGCTGACACACAACAACAAGCAGCTTAATATTGTAGTTGCATTATAGGTGAAGAAGAGAGAAATGAGGGAATTTGATGCATAGGGTTGCCAACAGAATCCTAAGAAACAATGTTCCAACATAAATATGGACGAGGGAGGAGAAGAAAGAGCGGAAGGAGTGGAGTGTTAGTCTGGGTTTCAGGCCATATACTCATGGGCACATTTGTATCTAAAATCTTAAGCAAATATGTGCACGTTTCAAGTACTTATTGAAGTTTGTAGCTAACACAGGTATTTTTGCTACTTGGTAACAAATATACAATCATGAACAAGGGAGAAACCGACAACTTCATCACATATATGAAATGAGATTACAGAGGGTAAAACATACTA
The DNA here is from genome assembly GCA_000404065.3 of Pinus taeda. Lineage (NCBI taxonomy): Eukaryota > Viridiplantae > Streptophyta > Pinopsida > Pinales > Pinaceae > Pinus > Pinus taeda. Next base: position 54,897 of record APFE030153530.1, read on the forward strand.
TGGATTGATCTGCTTGGAATCACTAGTGAGTTTCAATAATACTTGAAGGGTCCAAATAACCATTCCATTACGTTCAACGTGTGTCACTCTGATCCCTCATGAACATGCAATTAGAACCAAAATGGAACCCAAGAATTAGGACCACTTAGGTGGAGAATTCTGGAACCCCTTTTTAAGTGTTTCTCCCCCTTATTTATACAGAAAAGGGTGGGCTTTGAACCAACATTTACAAAATATCTCAGCCCAGGGCCAGCTGTCTAGGCCTTCGATAGCTCTGCTGCCCAAAATGATTTCCCAGGATTTGATTCCTTTCTTGAAAACAAACATAAATTACAAAATAAAATAAATTACAAAAAAATAGAAAAGAGGAAACTAAATGGCGATGGAGGAAAATATCGTCCTGCGTTTCCCGTGAAGGCCCATGATCAGGTCATGTCTCTACCACAATGTATCCCTCATGCTACTTGGTTGGTTTCTGTCGCTTTCACCTTAATTGCCTAAATTTCATGTTCTCCAGAGCGAGGAGTGGGTCAACTGTGAGTTTCTTGTTACCAACTAGAAGTGGAGAATGTCCTAGCAGTCCTTCACTATGTGTCTGAGTCGAGCCCCATGTTGAACCATTAATCTTGCTGAGTCCCCATACCTTCATTTACTCTCCAAAGACTTGCAGTGAAACAATTGAATTCATTTATGAGTCCATTGTTGTCTTAGGTTTCTTGTTGCGGAGGTTTCCATAGGATTAGCCCATATCGCTCTCCATCTACTCTATGCCTCATTTAATACCTCAGTTGTCAACCTATACACCAAAAAATACCCTCACCGTCCCACTGAGCAGAAGCGAAATAAATTTTTTAATGTTCGTTGATCTAGGTCATTGATCTGGTCCGATTTAATCTGGGTCATTGATCTGAGCCTCCTGGTATCACAATCGCAATATAGGAGTGAGCCTTTTTACCATATTCCATAATGTTTTTCAGACGAGATGGACCAGAAACTGTAACAAACTGCAATATATAAAATATCGCGTCCATCACAATTACAAGTCGGAAGGGACTTCGATGGAGGAGGAACTTGTGACTTGAGCGATCCCCAATTGCGATATCGCAATTGACGGGGCAAGACTCATCACAATTAGCAGAGGAGTGGTGATGGGACTTATGTGATATCACAATCAGTGAGAAGAGGAAGAACTTTGTGATATCAGCGGAGGAGAGATTTATGATTTGTGCAATCCTTGATTGCAATATCGTAATCGGTGAGGGGAGACAGAACTTTATTACGGTGAGTGGGAAACTTTGCGATATGCGATATTCCAATCGCAAAACGATAAGGGAGATGAGCGGAGATGTATGACAAAGTAAAATGGGCCGATAGCATTAATGTTTTGTGGGTCTCAACATTTTAAAAGTATTTTGGTAATGTTTAACAAATGTTTTTAAGATATTTCAGAGGGGAATGGGGAAACACAGCTAGAGTTTGAAATACAAAGGGATTTCGGCTAGAGTTAAAAATGGGTCACCGCAGCTAGAGTTTAAAAAACAAAGTTTTCACTACTGTAACTCTCTTTTAAGAGGGTGACAACATTGGCTCCAACTCGGGACAGTGCCTTGCTCTCAAGGTGTTGAGAACCTGCAAACTAGTAGCCTTCACCATTGGGCATGGAGTCAAAAATATATGAACATACATAAAATCTCCATGAAACTTTGTTTGCATGGAGTCCTTTCCTCATCAAACTGAAATGGAGAAAAATGAATTCTACCAACTGGAAAGTACATGCTCAACTAGTGAGCTTATTTATATACAACTTCTACCTACATATAGGGCTCAATTCACCTAAGTGATTTCAACCCTCCAATGGAGCCAGGCCAACATTTCGGTGCTGGATCCAATGCCTCCATGTTGCTGAATTTTGAAAATCGAAACAAGCATGCACCATGGAAAATATTCAACTAAAAAACCTGATACATGCTCCAGTAACAACCTCTGATGTTGACTTAAGAATGTGGTCATGTAATCAGCTACAGGGTTATAGTATTGACAAGGGAAATTTGTAGCTGCCTTATTTTCATAGGGTATTCACAAATATTGTTCAACTCCTCCACTTTAGATTTTTTGAGAAATTGTTGCTGGAAGCCTTCTCCCCACTAGCTGTTAAACCACTCCCTTTGAACATCTACATCCATCTCATCCTCCTCTGAATAATATGAATCATAAATCAGAGGAGTTTCTTGAACTTGTTCTCTAGGTGAAAGATGTGCACCATGGACTGGAGCCTCTTTGTTGACCTCCTGGTGGGCCTCCTCTTCTTGTCCAGTGTCCCATGATTGGGATTGTTGTGGCTCTACATCACATGTCTCTCCGTGAGAGTCAGATACATCATAAGAAGGAGGAACATCAAATTCGGTTTAATAATATCTCTGATGGTTTATTTGCAGCTTGATGATGTTTCCTTCTTCGCTTTCTTGGTCATTGGGTGATGCTTCTTGATGCGAATAGATGTTTTCTTGGAGTGGAGCTCCACAAACATCTTGAACAAGGTCATCAACCTCGGTAATATCTTCATCATTAAAATGTGTGCATGAATCTTCGAACAGAGCATTCAATGGATACAACCTTCTGCAATAATGATGAAATTCCATATGAAAACATTTTAAGGAGGTAAGGAGGATATGTTGCCATGAGGTATTGTTCTGTACCAAACTCTAAAATCTTCTTCTAAAGAGTGCATGAACAATTTCATTTTCCCATCTTCAAAAAAATACCCTGTTGCTCCATGCATTCATGAAAATCCTTATGTTGTTGGTCCGATCTTCTATCTATGTTCCCACTAAATCTAGGAAAATGGGTATTCCATTAATGAAACGAAGGGACATGATTGGGATAACCAATGATAGAAGAAAGATTCAGTGGGGAAAATTGGTTGGCCAAGAATGCAGGAATGGCCATTTTGAAAACCCCCTAGGTGAGTGATCTCAGTTTCAAAGGTAGGAAATTTTTCGGCTGCTTTAGCATTAGAGTGAGTATGAGGCTGCTTGAAAGCCAAGACGATCAAATAGACATATGGACAGTGGAGTCACTAGGATGTTTACCATAAAATTGAAATAGTGGAGTCGCCAAAGTGAGAGATATTCAACCCACACTTCCCTTTATCACCTAATAGAGGGAATGTAAAAAATTTGTCGTACCCAAGGAAAAATATTCTAATCTATTCCCCAACAACAGTGCCAGAAAGATGTTGTCATGTTTAATGGCACCTACAACACAAGTGCTACAGGAGACATAGAAAGCTTCCTAGAGATAGTCTTTGGGTTGATTGTAGACTAGTGCCTAGTACATCTTAAATAGAGTGCATTTGAGATTATATGAGGGGTTAGTTACACTCCAATTGTCACGAAGTTTTAAAAATAGAATAAAAGGGGGCTTGGTTTAATCGGCCTTCATGAAGGTAAACTCAAGCCAATACATGGATCCAAATTTTCTGGGGCTAAATTGGGCCAACCTCAAAGACGAATGTCCAGTTCTGGTGGCCGACACACAACAACATGAAACTTAGTATTGCAGTTGTAATATAGGTGAAGAGGAGGAGAGAAAGGAGGGAATTCGATGCATAGGATTGCCAACAGAATCCTAAGAAACAATGTTCCATCGGAAATATGGAAGAGGGAAAAGATGAAAGAGTGGAAAGAGTGGAGTGCTAGTCAGGGTTTCAAGCCATATATTCATGGGCACATTTGTATCCAAAATCTTAAGAAAATATGTGCACATTACAGGTATTTATGTAAATCTGTAGCTAACACATGTACTATTGCTACTTGGTAACAAATATACAATCATGAACAAGGGAGAAACCGACAACTTCATCACACTATTTTAGAGACATAAAAACATATATGGAATGAGATTACAGAGGGTAAAACATACTACGCATTAATCTGCTTGGAATCACCAGGGAGTTTCATTAATACTACAAGGGTCCAAATAACCAATGCATTACATATATTGTGTGTCGCTTTGATCCCTCATGAAAAAGCCTCGTCAATATTCAGTTATGCCTTCACTTAGTTTCCACGTCATATCATCAATGACAACCTTGTTCTTCACATGAAGGTTTCACCACTACTCTTCATATTACCCAAACAAAACTTCTTCCAGGTCACCTCATGATGGCTTCAATGCATCATGGTCTTCAATGATCTCCACAAATCTTCAATATGCTACTTCACAAAGTTCTCCAAATCTGCCGTATTATGTTCTCAAGAGAAGACTTCAACAAGCTCTATTTTTCCAATCCCAATAAATCAACACTTTGACCGTGACAACTTCGACCACGACAGCTGCGACCACAGAAACTACGTAGCCTCAACCAAAGAAATTATGAAAATTTCAACCACAACAACTTCGACCATGGCAACTTAGACCATGTTAGCTTCAACCACAGAAACTACGACAGTTGCAACAACTTCGACCACAACAACTATGGCCACTTCCACCACAGAAACTACGACAACTTCAACTACGACAACTACAACCATGGAAACTACGACAGTTGCGACCATGAAAACTACGACAGCTTCGACCATGACAACTATGTTAGATTCAACCATGGAAAATACAACTTCAACTATGGAAACTATCGAAACTTCTCTACTCCTAGCTCGAACCTGTGGGAGACTAATTCCAGAAACTTGTCTTCTTTTCTTTTCTTGGCTACAGCTTCTTCTCTACCTCTTATCTTGTCTCCACCGAAAAATCTGAGATTGAATGGATGAATTTAGGTTTATATTTATAGTAATTTCGTTTATGACTGAAGGGACGTGTATATTTGAAGTGAGGCCGACTTGTATGACTGAGTGTAGGTCGGCTCACTGTTAGGAATAATTTCATTAACTTAAAAAATCAATATCTCACAAACTATTGGGAGTTTCGGGGCAAATAAAGGCTCGTTAGAAAGAGGAAAAAATCCTCTTTAAGATGGTCTAGGATCCATTTTGAAAGGATTCCTCCAAGGTCTCCAAAATATTTATTCTTTGTGAATATCCTTAAATTTTATAGATAAAAAGTTTGGGACAGCATGGCTTCTTCATTATTATCAATGTCATCATAGAATTATAGAGTCATTATTTTGGAGTGTAGCTAGTGCAATCATACTGCAGCATCATTAGGAGAACTCCAAACTAGTCTTCCAACCATCAAATGATCTCCAACCATGTTATTAAGACCTCACCAAGTGCCATCATCAATTTCGGTCATTCATCAAGAGTATAACATCATTAAATGTAGTCCTCCATATGTCATCAAGGGCTTCTAAATACTTGGCACTTGGCACTTCTTAAGACTTCTTCATTAGTTACTTGAAATATTAATTGATGACATTCTTATCAAACAAGAGCTATGACATCATCTTCTGGAACCAAGCATCTATTGTCTTCAACCTTATCATCTCATTCTAGGGTATCATGATATTCATTAGGCATCTCAAGAATATTTTTCATCTCGACCAATGCCATATTGACATCAATGACAAGATTGATTAACATAATCCTTATAGAATGTAGTCATGTTCCTTAAGCATCTTTGAAAATATGTCTGGTGATGAAGAAAGGAAGTTGAATAATGGAATGGAAAGTGAGGCCAATTGTTTTTAAAATTTTGATGCAAAGTTGCAATTAATAAGTGTTAAGAGCATGGATTAGCCAAGGAGTAACATGGACATTGAAGTTGATTAGTTGATGAGAAATTTCCTAAGAAGATACATAATGAAATGAAATAGATATGCAACAACATAACTCTATTGACTACAAGATAATACCTCAATAGAGCAAGTGGAATACAAAAAACCGGGAAGTTTAGGACAACAAGAAGAAATTAGTAGTTGCGAGAAGTGAATGGGACAAAGTTAATAATGAAGTTTAGCCTTGGAACAAAGTTGGCTGAAGATATTCGTAGAAATTCAAATGGATAACAAGAAACTAGAGTTTTGTATCTTGGAAGGTGACAAGAAGCAGCAACAACATGACTACAAAGTAGCCAAGCATGTGGACAACAACTAAGTCAAGTTTGGGATCCAAGAGGACTTAAATAGAGGCATATGACCAGAAGGCCATAAAATTTTCTACACTATAACTCTAATGTAGTAGCATCTTCTCTCAAGGTTAACCTTGTGGAACAAACCCGAAAGGGGGGTCTTCAAAATTTTACCAAGGGAGTTGATTCCATTTGGTAATTTCTTTTAATTGTGATATTTTAATTTAGGAGAATTTGTATAGTTAGTAAGTTATTATGAAGTTTCCTTAGAGGGACAAATGTAGTTAATTACTAGGATAGAGTGGCATACATTTTCTATAAGAGGGCCATATGTCGTTGGGATGATAGAGCTATTAGTTAACAACCTCCATTTTTTAATAGAGTTATTTAGCTAAGAGGGCCGCTTGAAGTAACCCAAGGCAAGAGCAAGTTGAGGAATGATGCCCAAGAGGGAGTAAATGGGCCAACCATTGTATAGTTAGGATAATGTGTATAAGTTTTTGTGTTAATAGAAAGTGTGGGATAGTTTCCTTCATTACAATATACTCTTGATCTCTATGTATCTTGAGTTATGTTATTATGTGTGTAAACTCAAATACATGAACTCATATGTGTTTATATGATTGAGGAAGGAGGTTAAAGTACATGAATCACAAGTTTGATGTTTGCATCATATTGCTTAGCAAAGTGAAGGTATGTCATCGATCACTAAACATTAGAGAAATTTTTCAGGGCTAAGATGGGCTTCCTAATGAATATTATAAAATAATAGTGGAAAGAATAAATGATTGGATTACCTCATCAAGTTTTGGAAAAAAAAAACTACTTTTTCAACTTATCTGCATATGATTTTACTCAAATTTTGAGCAGGAGCACTCTGTAGTGCCCACCCTAGTTTCCCGACTCTAATATGACATTATCTTGCATACTTTAGTCTATGAGTAACTCAGGCTGAGGATCCAGAAACGTGACTCTATTATCAGCGAATGTGATGGTTATGTATGTTCTCTATTAATATTATGATTACGATATAATCAATGGTTATGTGTATTCTCTAGTGATATCATGATGGAGGTATCCCCTATGTTAGATACTTACATTAGTTCTGGTTCACAATAAACGGTGATGTGAATGACCAGGTGATGGTAATTAATGCTATTATGACAATGACTAACACTGAAAAACCTGGTTACTGATTATTATTGAGTATGGCAGGAAAACCACCAGAGGAACTCGCACATGACGAGTTGA
>APFE030153530.1:65515-107236 GCA_000404065.3 Pinus taeda
AAGGAGTAGGCTGGGAGGTAAACCGGTGGGTCTTGTTTTGGATCAAGTGCGTCATCATACACTCGTAGAAGTGACCGGAAACCAGGGAATACCAGCAACAACAGAGCAAGCGGAGTCTCGCCTTCCGGTGTACGGTACATGTGTATTTCGTTACTACTTGATCTTAGATTAAAAGGATGTAATTGTTATGATATTTTCCTGAAATGAGCTTTAGTAATGTGTGTGTTGAATGAATTGAAGTCTCAATGCGTTTCTGTCTAGTCGTATTTGTTGTTTAAAATATATATATATATATATAGTTTAGCTGGGTCATTTCACTATTTTAGCTGGGTCGTTACACTTGGTATCAGAGCCTAGGTTCACACACTGGGCCTAAGAACAGTTATTATATGATAGCAAAAAAAAAAAAAAATTGTATATAGCATAATCGGGTCTTTTCAAATTATGCATTATAAAAAATGTTTACATCTCAAGAAATTTGAAAACAAATTTAATATGGATCATACTTTATGAATTTATGCATTTAACTACTCAACTCAAAAACTCTTTTTATTCTATATGTAATTATTAATAAATATATACCCCACTTATTAATAAATATATACCCCATTCAGTAGGTTAATTCGGTATTAATCAGCCTATTTTCCTAAATTCTTCCAAATTTCTCACAACTTTTTGAATATCTACCAAAGTTTAGAAAAAACTAAAGAGTTGGAATACTATCGTTATTTGAAAAAATGTAAATTTTTGAATCACGATGACATTTAATGTAATCTTTCACAGTAAGATAAAACCTATTCACTACAGAGTTAAAATTGATCTCTCAAACATATAATAGCGTACGGTAGTATTACGTTGCATTGTATTTGTGCTGTCATTTTGCCAAACGCAATTTTGGTTATGGGTAAAGAATTTTAAAGACGTTTTCCACGGATGAAACTTTGTCTCAATATTATTCTTACCATAAGCAACGACCCACAGAACTGCACTCGAGGTACTCGGGCTTCTTACTGGAGTAAAGGCCATACGGTGTGACTGTGTGTTGCTTCAAAGATTTAAGAACAGATGTTCAGTAGTATATAACTAGCTTATTCCAAGGCGTATATACATCCTATATGAAATTTTAGTACACATACCCACATTGGTTCTAGCGATATAGGAATGCGATTGACGTTAGTAAGAATATGAGGATGGTGCGTGTACTTAAACTAGGAGACTGTGGCATCTAGAAATATTAACAATTATATTAATGACGGGGTTGAGCCGTTGCTGCATCCTGAAACGAAACATGCTCTACATATGTCAGTTCGGAATACAATTTGATGTTGGAATCTTACATCCTGTCATATTATCACACTCAAAAGCGTTATCAGTGGAAGATGTAGAAGCTTTTTATTTATTGGGAAGTAGCGGTCACAAACAGTGAACCTAAGCAAGCACAACTGAGTCCGGGTTTGGAATACAGGGATAATATAGTATAACCTTGCGAATTATTTGTTAAGGTAAGACATTAAGTGGAGAATACGGTGTTCAGGAATTTGTTTGACCATCTGCTGTGATCGAAGAGTAGTGAGAGGGGCATTCAAATTGGAATCGTGATCAGGGAAGAGGCAGAGTGAAAATAATCGGTGTGAATTTTCGCGAGTGGTGCAACTTTCGCGCAACTCGATCACCGCGGAGCTCTATTTCGAGCGACCTGTTATGGGTAAAAAATCAATACGAGCGACTTTACACTTGAAACCTGCACGATTGGAGTACAAATGCAATTACTATCTTTTAACCAAACTTCTCTCTGCGCTCTTTCGATCTCCGCCGATGTGGTCTCAATTAGTGGTTTTCCAATGGCTACTTTTAAAACGCAACACTATGGGTTGTCACCCAAATCTGGTTGTTCCATCAATACGCAACCGATGAAGTTGATGTGCCACTAGAATTTAGCATTTCCTACGCGCCAATGCGAAATTGCTGGAGTCTGTTAGTCGCCAAACTATTGAACATTACCACGCATCCGTTACCATGAGCCTGATGTGATCTCTACTGCGATCGAAATTGCTGTATTGATGTCACGATTGACAATTGGCAGCATCCTGAACTTTGCCAACGCATTTAAATCTTCCAGCTCCAGCTCGAGGACTAGCCTTCCGCATCCATTCCATTGTCTTATAATACGATTTTTAAACACAATCAACCCGATCCGATGGAACCAAGATATCATACCAATCAACTGGATATAATTTAAATCCGCTCGAAGGTTCCACTAAATTATTTTCTTGCACCCATTCTTTATGTTAACAAATTTCTTCTTGCTTGCGGACTTAATGATGCTAGGATCGCTTTAAACACAGGAATTTCAAAGAATTGTTTAGCCTTTCACAGAAATGGGAGACGTTCTGAAAACCCAGCGAAAGATTTCAAGGTTACTGAATACGAAACGTGTTTCAAATTGTTCCTAATTGGGCATTGTTATTGTCCTTTGTGACACTCTGTTAATTGCCCGGGGCACTGATTCGTTTGCCCAGGGGTGTTCAGTATATATAAACAATATCTGGAGCCCTTTTCTCATTTAAACTCCAACCCCGAAAACAATAACAACAGCATGGGGATTCGACATCTGCAACTTATTCCCTGTATCTTGATAATGAGGAGCAGCACAGGCTGAAGATTTTATATTGAACTCACCTGAGTTCTGTAACAAAGCTTATGTGAGGGAAAAATCAATACAATCAATGCCTTGTAAAGTTGCCTTGACTGGCAGTCAACCCAGATTTCTATTAATTGTCTAGTTTTGGGTTTGACACTATTTGGATTCCTGTGAACGTTGTTGTGGTGTTTTGTGGTATGTGAATATATCCTCGCTGGAAAAGAGAACATTATAAATATGTATTTAGTTGTCTGTCAGGCTATTATGTAGTTGATAGGAATTTTGCTATTGATAATGACTGTTCTGGTGATTCGTAGTAGAGAATATATCCTAGCTGAAAGAGAACATTAAAAATGTGTACCTGGTTGTCACTTTGGCTGTTATGTAGTATTTAGGAGTTTTTCTATTAATAATGAAAATATGGCTTGTGATCCTGTTTATGTTGATTATGATTTAATATCGTTGAGTTGTGCTCATCATCTACTTTTCAGAACCAAACTATGGTTCGACTTGCAAGAAATATTATGGAAAAACTTGTAAACCTGACGATTAAAAACAAAAAAAAAAAACTTCAAAATTTCACAGAACTAGTCGATTAAAGATGGGCTGAAGATTATGATTGAACTTGCCTGAGTTTTGCAACGAAGTTTGTCTGAGGGAAAATCAGTGCAATTAATTCCTCCAAAGGTTGTTGTTTATTCTTTTATCTACACGTGCGCTATGATTTAGAATGTAATTCTTCATGAATGAACTATGAGATGGCATTATGGTTTGATTGTGAAGAGGCCTTTATTTTCTGCAATCATCTATCGCAAACTCTCACTTTAGTGTCAATATCCCTATGACGGGATTTTGTTCCACATCAATACTCTTGTTGTGTGTTTGTTTTGCTGATAATGAGACATTTCCTGTACCAAAGGCTTTTGCCAATATATAGTTTGGGTTTGGGGTGCAGGCTCTTGGGTCATTGTGATAACTTCCTCCTTCACTTTGATACTAGATATTTCTGCAGAAATGCCCCCAAATGGTCTGCCTATTGGGCTAATTCCGAAGGTGGTCAAGTCCTACACATTGCACGATAGTGGGGTTTTCGAGGTCAATCTGGACAAGCCCTGCTACACCAAGTTTGAGAATCCCGTGTATTATGACACATTGATCAAAGGGAATCTGGGCAGATTGCAGGGCTCTCAGGTGTGCAGGCCAAGGAGTTTTCCTCTGGTTTCCAGTCAAAGTCTTTCGTGTTGATATACCCAGCACTGGATTCATCTACTTCGATGTTGGTGTGATTTACAAACAACTATCTCTTTGTTTATTTGAAGCCCCTCCAGATTGCCACGATAACATATCCTATGTGCCTAGAACAGCCCTTCAGTAACACTGCACATTGCAAAGTGTGCTTTCTTTTACCTTTTCTTTATATATGTAAGCAATCTGGTTCAATTATCCACATACTATATGCATATCCACCACATGGGCCATTTGGGTCTCTAGTTTAAGATGGTAACACTGATCTGCCTACACCAATAGATCTACATTTTGCATCTGAAAATTGAAGTCTTGTTATGATCATTAATTCTACTTTGAGCACAACAATATTAAAAGTCTCATTATCATTCTAGGTTTTCTGTTATTTTTGTTATACTCTGCACTTTGAATGAATATGAGATTTTGAATGAACCTGTGTTTAAATTTTCATAAATTGTTAAATTGAGTTAAAATTCTGTTATGGACACAGTAAAGTAGTGGGTTATGTTGGGTAGTATTCAGATGATTTTTCTAGAATTAACCATTATCCATGGCCAGAATCTATCCACATGAACTTATCTATGTTGACAAGATGAAGTTCACTCTTGGATCCGCTACTCAACAAAGATGTGCTTGCAGAAACTATTGCTGCAATATGCCTGATATCACAGTATTGCATTACGTGTTGCTTGGTCTCATCTATTTAATATGTGGGGGGTTCAACTGCCTGTAACTTGAATACTGGCCCTACCTAATTCAAGTATACATGTTGGAAATCAATAGTGTTTGTTACTTTATTATTATTTGGGCACCTTGAGCATGGATACTTATTTTTTTTTTAATCTAAGTGTTCTAATTTGTGTTGCTTTTTTTTTCACTTTTAGTTCTAAGTTCAATTTTAATTTTGAAATTGTTTCATAATCCCAGATAAATTCTTACAATGTAAGAATTGTAGCAGTAGATTGCATAAAGCCTTCATTCGATTAAGGAAACTATTTTGGTACATAATATAGACCAAGATGACAAACTACAAGGAAATCTTTTTCATTGTTTAACTCATGGTTCACCTCTGCACTAACCGAATTACAACCTATAGCCTAAGTCACATGGTTCAGATTTGACAATGATTAGGTTCAGTTCAAATTCGATTTTTTTTGATGTGGTTTGAATGAGGGTCACTGAACCTTGAATTTGTAACATATTTGGATACAAACTTTCTCACGTTACGGAATTAATTCTTCTCCCACTAGCTCCTCTCGTACCATGAGTTCTATTTTGACCCAAAAGAATCCCCATAATAGTAACCTATGGGATACGAATTAGTGGAGGATCTATGAAGCAACCACCTAGATAGTAACGTAGTAGAAGAGTGGTTGGGCGAGTGAATTCATTAGGTTTTCGAACAGGTGAACGGGAACATAAATGGTTAAATATCGAAAACGAACTACAATATGTAATATGGCTTAAATGTATGAATATCCTCAAGAAAATTTTCACGCGTATTTCGATGATATTTTATCATAGACATCGCATAACGTCTTCCATCAGGATATGGAACCTTAACACCAAATCAGGATTTTCGTTATCCTCGTCATTTCTAAAATAGTATAGAATGTCAGTCACACTATCACTTTTTCTTTGTTTTCAAACATATATCTATATGTTATCACTGGTAGTTTAATTTTAAAATTTACAATATAACAATAGCAACAAATGACAAACTTCGTACCAGAGAGGTGCCTGGCCCCCAAAACTTGAACCTAAGTCTTCATCATAATAACTGCTCGAAGTTTCCACTAACCCATAATCCAATGGAAATTTTAATGTCCTTATGTACATTAGTATCCATATAATACTAATACTTATATATATTTTTATCCTAATTACTTGACTTGAGCATTAGACTTCGTTGATTTTTATAATTAACAAAGCCTCGGAATTGTTAGCTAACAATGAACACTGCAATATGCTTAATGATTATGCTTCACCAAATGTCAGATTAAATAAATTTATGGTTACCATTGTCTATAATAATATGTCTTGATTGCATAGTGATTTTGATTGTTGAAAGTTTAGGATAGTATTCAATCTTGGAGTATGATATTCTCTATTTAATTTTGTTATTTTAACCTTATCGAAATGTCTCAATAATGCAAGGACGCATTATGGATGAAAGGGGATGCACAGGTAATGGTTAGAATGTCAAGCGAGTGCATGACATTGATTCAAATAAATATATTGAGATATAATGAGTAAGCAAGTGTTGATGGACTTCAGCTGACTGTGGAAGCTGATGCCTTGCTCTATCAAACAACTACAATGGTTCCTCAAACAGAACATAGTATTTAAATTGACTCTCGCTCTTGAATGATCATTTTATTGCTAGCAATAAGGAAATAGATGCTCTAGAATCTCCACTTTTCATTAGCATGAAGAGTCAAATAAATTGAGAAGCATTGAACACAAATTTCTATATGAAGATGATTTAAAATGTTGACATCAAGTGAAGAATAAAATAACTGCTCAGAAATTGATTATTTGGTTAAAAGGAATCAAGAATACAAGTCAATAATTGAAAAGCTACATGATTAACAAAAAACAGAGTATTTGGAGTTGCATTGAAGGAATTGTTTGACTTGAGAGATGATAATGGAGCACCGAGTAGAATCCATTTTCAGAAATTGAGGGAGAAAAATATCAGTTTATGACTGCCATAAAGCATTTAAAGATCAAGATTAATGATATTTAAATTTTAATGTGAAGAAAGGTTGACAAAGATATATGAAAGATGCAAGTGAAAAACGAGGAAAGATAGTTAGATTATTATGTCTTAGATGACATGTTGTCATAAAATATGGATTTCATTCATGGTATATTACTGATTGTTGAAGAGGGGCATGATCTACTTGTTAGCATGGCATTGATTGGTAGATTGCATCACTTAGTTATAAATCACAACAATCAGAGTAGAAGTGTGATGAAGTTGCAGGACCTCATTGAATTGCGGTTGCTTCCTGTTAGTTCCCACCAAGAAGTGCTATTAGAATATCATGATCATCTCATGTCAGTTTTGCATTTTGTTGCAAATATTAGGACACTTGGGGGGAATTATCACAAGTAGGGTGGGAGAAATGTCGAGTCTTAATTCAGAAGTTGTATAAAATAGGCTACAAGGTCAGTTTTTAAAGCTTGCTTTATGTAATTCTATTTTTTCATTAAAAATTATAATTACATTGTGTTAGTACCCCATTTATCGTTTTTGTTTGTACATGTGCTGTAAAAATAAAGGAGATACTCCATGAAATGGAATAGGTACATGGAGCAAACAAGAATAGAGTTGGCATTGTGAATTCTTTTGATTTGGGTGGACAAACCAGAGAAGGACACCCTTGAATGAATGAATTGGGCAATAGATGAGAGAGGTGCAATAGATCATCACCCCATTAAATTTTGTCTCTAAATAGATGAAATGACATGTTTTATTTTATTTGATTATTTTTCTTGATCTAGCATGGCCCTGCTCTAGTTTGGATTAGATAATGTCTAGTGCAACCTATTATTGTAATTTCTTCTTGCATGGACATTTTTTGTTTTTGTGTAATATTCCTAAATGGAAATATTAAGTTTAAACAAAATTGTACACTATAAACACAAAGTAAATTTAACACATCCACAAATTACAATCTGATAGGAAGTTCATTCGCAACCATGCCAAAAATAAATAGATAAATAATAATAATAATAATAATTGTATGTTCTTTTCTTATACGACAATATTATTACAACATTTATGACAAACAACTTTGACAGATGCAATGATGAGCATACAAATCACTTTTTGCTACATATTATCCCCGACATTGTCACTTATAGGGTCATATAGACGTAGTTTGAAATGAACTACTATAATTGGAAGCTACAGGGGTACAGTGTGTGAATGAATTTACCTGGTTGAATGCATCATATATTAATTTGTACCATGAGATGAATATTGATTGTGATCGTCCTGATTCTTGTTTTGATTGTTTCTAAGTACATAAATAATTATGGGTTGCAATGATCGCAGATATAGTCCTTTAGTTATAACGGAATTCGTGGTATAGATACCTTGAGAAAATTATAACCTGCCCACCCGAAGGTTGGCAAGAATTTCAGGAAGGGTTCCTAAGATTATGTGTTGTCGTTTCTCCTTTATGTTCTAAGGACTTCGGGACGAAGTCCATTGTTAAGAGGGGGTGGATGTAGTGCCCACCCTAGTTTCCTCACTCTAATATGACATTATCTTGCATACTTTATTCTATGAGCAACTCAGGCTGAGGATCCAGAAACGTGGCTCCTTTATCAGCGAATGTGATGGTTATGTATGTTCTCTATTAATATTATGATTACGATATAATTAATGGTTATGTGTATTCTCTATTGATATCATGATGGAGGTATTCCCTATGTTAGCTACTTACATTAGTTCTGGTTCACAATGAACGGTGATGTGAATGACCAGGTGATGGTAATTAATGCTAATGAACATATGATAACACTGAAAAACCTGGTTTACTATTAGATTATATTGCAGTATTGGCGGAACCTACATAGAGGCACTCGCACCTATGACGAGGTTGACGACACTCGATGGTTGATGAATAATTTAATTATGTTTCCTTTGAAATTCTAATATGATTTTTGAAACCTGATGATATATGTTATCTAAGTCTATGATGATGTAAAAATTGTAGGCTGCAGGCACAGATTGAGTTGCTTGGCCGAATGACTCACATATGGGTGATGGGGTTATACAAGTGGATGGAACTACATGGGAGGGGCGGGACAGTGTCCCTGATCTCACCCACTAGCACTCCCACCGTAACTTGGGCTGGAAGGGTTGAAACACCTTCGCCTTGAAGATCACGATGCCATGAGGGCAGATCCCAAAGTTGGGTCGCTCATGAGGAGTTTAGTGGGGGGCGTGCATCAAGGCGAATTCCTTGATCCCCGGCACCATTAGTCTCACTATAGCAGACAACATAAGAGATGATAGTGGTCTATGACGTTGCACGATATTTTCCCCTCGTACTTCTAGGGAAGTTCTTGAAGGGCACAACCAAACTTGGCACCCTTGGAATTTCAGGGGAAATTCTTGAAGGGCACGACCAACTTGGCACCCTTGGCATCACAATTTAAACTGTTAGGTGTGGCACCCTTGGAACTTCTAGGGAAGTTCTTGAAGGGCACAACCAAACTTGGCACCCTTGGAATCATTAAAATAAATGATAATAAATAAATATAAGTAAGGAATTAAAGCTAGGGAGTTACACCAAGGGAAAATGATGATTAGAAACCAAGGAAATTAAAGCAAAAATAAAACTTGGAATAAGGAGGATCATAGGAAAAAATAAACAAAGTACCTTAAAAACTCTACCCTCCCCATGTTGGAAAATGCTAGGTAGATGAGATGGTTTAATTAGATAAAAGGGGAATACAAACATATTGTAAGGATAAAGATTAATCCTAAACCAATTAAACTTAATTAAGAAAAGAGGAAGGTGAATTAAAATAAGAAAAATAAATTAAATTTAGAGAAATGTAGAGAAGCTCCATGTGGCATCAACCAGCATAAGAATATCCCTCTAAGAGATAACCTGAGTTAATTAAGGAAGTAGATTGGGGATAAAATCTTGACTCATTTATTGACTCCAAGTAATAAACACAATTTAAGGAATAAATGGGGGGAATAAAGAGACATTTAGGAGTAGAAATAGGAATCTTGTGAGGTGAGGAAAATATTAGTTTTAAATAAAAAGTTAAGTAAATAATTTTGGGTGACCCTTGATGAGAGAATGACACATGGGTAGGTGAATAATCAAGCTATTAAAAAAGAAAATATTATAATTATGCATGACATGCCAAGTGTCATCTATGAGAACTCTTATAAAAGAAGGGGCAGGCCATGGTAGAGGGGGACTTTTTGGAACCCTATTATTGGATGGATGATATGATGTCAAAGCAGTGACTACGAAGCTATAGTGAGTTTGGTGAGGTAGAGGGTTTTTAGAGAGGGGACTCTTGAGCTAAGGTTGCTCTCCTCTGCCAGCTAGTTTCTTCCTCCATTGTACAACCCCATTGCAGCTCGGGGGTCTGCGGGGAAGAAGAGTACCCAAGGAGTAGGCTGCGAGGTAAACCAGTGGGTCTTGTTTCGGATCAAGTGCGTCATCATACACTCGTAGAAGTGACCAGAAACCAGGGAATACCAGCAACAACAGAGCAAGCGGAGTCTCGCCTTCTGGTGTACGGTACATGTGTATTTCGTTACTACTTGATCTTAGATTAAAAGGATGTAAATGTTATGATATTTTCCTGAAATGAGCTTCAGTAATGTGTGTGTTGAATGAATTGAAGTCTCAATGCGTTTCTGTCTAGTTGTATTTGCTGTTTAATCTATATATAGATATATATATATATATATATATATATATATATAATATATCTATCTATCTATCTATCTATATATATATATAGTTTAGCTGGGTCATTTCAAGTAAGAATGATAATACTTCAAACAACAAGGATATGAGGAAGTCAAAAAGAAATGTTGATGCTCCCAGTTTCAGCGAAGGTAAAGATAAGAGTCAAGGCAATAATGAAGGAAGTCCTGTTCCAAGAAGAAATGTAGATGATATCAAGGATGCGAGAAGCAATGGCTATCATCAAAGGATCTCAAGGCAGAAAGACTTCAGAAGTACATCAAGGAAATCTCCATCTCCCAGGTACCAAATTTTATTTCTTGATCATTGTTATGCTCGTACAAACTTTGGACACATGGCAAAGGATTTTAGGGCATATCACAAACATAAATATTATGGTCCTCGACAATCTCCGAGAAGCAATTTTGCAAGAAGAAGTCATGAATTCTTATTCATGAATAACATAGAGTGCTTCAAGTGTCATAACATTGTACATATGGCACATGATTGTAACTTGACTTGGGCACCTACACAAGCTAGAACCATGCCAGAGAAGAAAGTTACACAAGTATGGAGAAGAAAGCAAATACAATCCGAAAATCTCTTGAACTCTCCAACCAACAACACATGTTAACTTAATGAAGATATCCTTGATATTCAGAGTGTTTGACAAAAAGAGACCATGCATACAGTTAGGGGGAGCTTGTGATTCTTGATCATTATTGTAGAAGCTATCTGTGAAAGGGTCCTTATGAAATCCTTGATAAGCTATATTGACAATCATTCTTTGATAGATCATTTCTCAGGAACACCCCGTTGAAGAACATGATCTCTTATATATCCAATGGACTGTTGTTGAAGATGTTTTCCACTTGATCACTAAGCTGAAATTGGAGCAGCAAAGAAGGCCATCTAATGCTAATAAGGAAAATAACTCTGTTGTTGTTATTATAGAAGTTGAATGTCTCGACTCAGGGATATGATGTGAGAACAGGTAAATTGTGGACACAAATAGATGAAACATTTAAACAAATAGATACATCTAGAAATGGAACTTGAATGTTTTGTTCACTACACAAGCAAGAGAAGTTGGCAGTATTTAACATAATTGAAGCATTGAAAAAAGTTGTGCAGTGGAATATAGCTTAGGTTGATGTTGGTCGCTTAGAAAAATAGCAACAGTGAGGCACAACCTCTCACCATTTCATCCAAATGAAATGATGTTGAAATATTGGATGGCAATGACTTAAGTAGAAGCACAGAGATAAAGAGGAACTAAGATCTGAAGAGAGATAGCGAGAAATGCAATTTCAGTGGCATTTTCCCTTTATTCGGACTATGAAGACCTCTTAATTCTGATTATGGAGACAATAGAATACGGATTGTAGAAGCAAAAAAACTTGGACTTGGACACTTGGTGTGTGGCTATTTGGAGTCCATTTGGAAGCATTGAAGTAGAGAATCGTTAAGGATTGATGCTTGAAACATCTTAAGGTTGTTCTTATTTTTGGAGTAGCATTCAAAACTATGTTGGAATAGGCATCATTGCTCACACTTGAGCATTGTTATAGGTAAACTTTAAAGGTTTGTTTGGGACATTCCTGGAGAAGCTTTGTTGAATCCATGATGAAGCGATTTTTTTTATGAAGAAGGGATAATGTGCTAGCTGATGATAAGGAAGAAATCTTTCTATCTTGAGTAAAAAGAAGAGCACCATGACAAGGAGAGCAGTTCGACAAGGGGAGTCTTGATGCACTCCTTTGCCATTGATGTTAAAGGGGAAGAGAAGAAGAATATTGCCATCAATGAAAAAGGGGAGATTGTTGATCTAGATTACCATTGATGTCAATATGGAAATATTCTGGGATACTAAATGATGATGTGAAGTAACAGAAGCAAGAAGCCAATGAGGAAAGCCATCAGGGAATCCATTGGAAGTCAAGAGTAGGATCCATCAAAGAAGAGACATCAGAAGAGAAAGAGAAGCCAAATATTAAGAGGAAGAAGTCATTGAAAGACAACAAGAGAAGAGAAGCAGGTTATCAGAAGTAGTTAATAGGAGTAAAACAATGTTATCGGAGGAGTTAACATATCGGAGGAGCTAAGGAACATCCGAGAAATAAACTATTGAATCCCTTTAAAGTTCACAATGCATGTAATAAAAGTGCACTGGAGAAATTAATATCAACGATATTCATCGACGGATCTATTATGTGCCACTACCCAAAACCCCCAATGTGATATGTACTGTGGACCCGAAACAGGTTATGGTAGCAACCCTATACAATATCGCATCTGTCACATAATTGCAAGCCATAAAGGGATGTTCCATTCAAATCCGCAGATTGTGATATATATGTGGACCCTACTTCTCCATTAGAATACATTATTATGTTATATTGCGTCTACCTCATCGGGAGTCATATCACAAGTCTTAAGGGTTGACATGGCCAAACTGCCGATTGCGATAGAGTTTGTGGACCCGACAGATTTATTAAAGACAGTTTAATATTATATCACATCCGCTCCATCGGGGAATCGGCTATGTTATGTGTAAACATCCGAAAGTTGTGATTGCGATTATAACTATGATGTGGCGTGTGGGGACCTCTATTAATGTGGATTTTCATAAAATTGTGATTGAGGGAGTCTTATGAAATTACGATTGCGATAAAGTGGCGGACGCATAGAGTTATTAAAACATTTTATTAAATATCGCATCCACTACGGGGTGATATGTGAATATCGATGATGTTGATATCGGAAGACAGAGCATGTGCACACTTGTAAAACCTCCGATTATCATGAAAGTTGTGATTGCATGATTAAAGGAATGACGTGGCATGTGGGACCTCCAATATGGGTATAGCCTCTCTTATGATGCGATTTCCGTAAATAACAAGGCTATGTTATAATTGGTTGAATATTAACAAAAGGCCCTCCAATATATTTTTAATTTTCCACTTCATGCACAAGTCGGCCTCTCCACCAATGAAAATGTCTTTTCAATTATTGGAAAAACTCATATATATACATGTTGAAACGCTTCACTTCAATGAAAAGAAAATCAAGGCACCTATCACAAAGAAGAAGAGACAATTCACAACTTGTGAACTTGAAGGAACAAACGAAAGGAAGCTGCAGGTCGAGCAGGAAAACAAATTTTGTTGATTGGGTTAATCTTTGAAAGGCTTGGACCTGTGATGAATTAATCTATGGAAAAAGTACAGACCGAAACCTAAAGAAAAGTTTTGTGAAGCTCTGTATGACCTCGAACCAGCAAAGTAAGATTTCATCAGTCATCAGTTGAAGGGAGCAGTGGAAAACACCAACGTTGAAGTATTTGTGAGTTTGTTCATTGGAAGTAAGATACCGCGATAGTCACTCCTAAAGTAGTTACTCTTGAATCAGTTACCACAACAATAAGAACAAAGGCTTGAAATAGAGAATTGTTTTTGTGAGGCCTAACACAGATATCTTGTTGAAAAGCTTCAACAAATCTTGGAGATATTATTGGAGATCATGATGCCTATTTGAAATCATCATGAGGTAACTTTGTAGACTCTGTTTGGGCAATATGAAGATTTGTGAAGACTCCTTCATACAAAGACAAGTTGTCATTGATGATGTAGCATGGAGACTACAGTGAAGCTGTAGATTGACAGAACACAGTGAAGAAGATTTTGAGATTAGTGTAATATAATCAAAACATTTCTTGACAAAGAAAAACTATAGGGTCGGATCCCTTGGGGTTGGTGCCTCAGAATTGGAAGGATTGGTTTCCTTGGAGTTGGTGCTCCTAAATCCAAGGTTGGTGCCTTGACAAGATAGGGTCAGAGCCCTTGGGGTTGGTGCCTCAGAATTGGAAGCATTGGTGTCCTTGGAGTTGGTGCTTCTAAATCCAAGGTTGGTGCCTTGAAAAGATAGGGTCAGAGCCCTAAAGGTTGGAGCCTCACAAAAGACCAAGTTGGTGCTTGGAAACAGGTTGGATCCTGGGGAATTGAAGATCGGTGTCTTCATCAAGGGTTGGAGCCCTATATATATTGTACCTGATTTATTGTAAATACTATATTAATAAAAGAGTTTATTCCTATTGTTCATTTTTTGTTCTACATGTAATTGATTTAACTAGTAAAAGTAGCAATTGAAAAGGAATATTGATTCACCCCCCACCCCCCCCAATATTTACAACAGAAAGTACAATTAGAAGAAGCCAGAGTGATTGAAAAAACACTCAAGAGACAGTCAAAAGAGAAGGAGAGAATAACTAAGGATCTAGAAATTGAGATAGTCTCCTTGAGGAAGGAACAATGGAAGAAGGACATCCAATAGAGCTTTGAGAATAGGACCAAAATACTGGATAATCTTCAGCAACTAGAAACCATTCAATGGCAGATCGGGACTAGGATATAAACAAAATAGTACTAATAAAAATTGAAGCTTTATGATGAGAGGAAATGAAACAAAACAAGGAAGCTACATTGATGCACTCAAGGATCCTATCAAGAAGGAAGAATACAAGTTGCTAAATGAGGACGCACAACAACCAACAATGGAGAAATTTCAAAAAGAAGATCATGGCTTTAGGAGTACAACACCGTCAAGAAGACCACCTACACTGTACAGTTTTCAGTTTAACTGGGCATAAGGCTATAAACTGTACAACCTATGAAAGGGGTAGAAATAAAAGAAATAGCTATGAAAATCCAAAGAACTACTATGAAGAAAGTTATGTTTAAAATCTTCGTGAGGTTTCAACAAAAATTATAACAGTTTTGGTGCTCTTAGTTATGAAACTAAATGTTACAAATGCAACAATTTTGGACACATGAACATAAATCATAGAAGCAATTTGATAGCTCCTTCAAGGGAAACAAGGCATGTTCCTTTCCATCATATGAGGAAACAACCAAGAACTTGGAAAAAGAAGCATTTGAGGCATGTGGTCTTGCTCTACAAGCCTAAAGCAGAAGAAGTCAATGATATATTGATAGTGGATTCTCAAAGCATATGACTGGATACAAAAACATATTTGTAACATTGAAGAAATATAAAGAAGGATTTGTCACTTTTGGGAATGATAACTCTGCCAAAATTATAGTGAAAAGCACAGTTAGCCTTGGAAGCAAAGATGTGATGGCAAAAAATGTTTTACCTATTAAAGATATGAAGCATAATTTGCTAAATTGTCACCCAAATGTGTGATCTAGAACACACACTTCTATTCAATTCAAAAGAATGTGAAATAAGGAAATAAGGATCAAGGAAATAGGTTGCAACAACAATGAGAACTCCAAACAACATATACAATTGAAAAGGAATATTGATTCACCCCCCCTCAATATTTCCAATAAATGGTATCAAAGCCAATACCTTCACACAAATCCTTACATCTTGAAGGTTGATCAATTAGAACACAAATGATGAAGCCAAGGAAGAAAGTCTCAATTCCTCCTAAAGATGTGTCTCCCTCAACCACCGAAGTTGAAATCAATCAATTTGTGAAGGCTCCATTGTTCAATGGAAACTTTGATATATGGGAAGAAAGAATGAGGAATTTCTTAAAGACTCAAGGCATTGAAGTCTAGAAATCAATGATTGTTGATAACATGATGGATGAATAATCCAAGGAGTACAATGCCTTGAGTCTTTCCTAGGAAAGGAATATGAAAGTTGGATTTGGCATAGGAGATTGAGGCATATACACTTTGATGATATTGTCAAGATCAGTAAGAAGGAAGCTATAAGGGATATGCTTGAAATTACAAAGCCTTGAAATAGCGTGTGCAAGTATTGTTAGCATGGAAAACAAACAAAAGTTTAGTTATAACTAAGGAACATTCCACGACAAGACCATTGGAACTAGTACATACTGATTTATGTGGGCCAACAAGAACATAATTCTAGATGGAAAAAAATACTTCATCGTGTTTGTTGATGACTACACAAGGATGACCTAGTTTTGTTTTCTTAAAAAGAAGTCAGAAGCTTTTGAAAATTTTGAAATATTCAAGGAAGTTGTTGAAAATGAAATGCTTGAGATCAGATAGTGGAGGAGAATTTAGTTCAAACGAATTCAATGACCATTGTGAAGAACATGGAATAAGAAGACACTTATCAAAAATTATAACTCCTTAGAAAAATGGAGTGGTTGAAACAAATAATAGAATTGTGGAAGAGATGGATAGAATTTTATTGCATGAGTCCAAGCTAACTAATACCTTTTGGGTACAATAAATACATATCGTTGTTCACATTTTGAATAAAGGATTTATCAAAAGCAACAATGACAAAATTCCCTATGGATTGTGGAAGGGAAGACTAGCTAGTGCTAAGCACTTCAGAATATTTGGAAACAAATGTTACATAAAGAGCGATGACCAAATTTTAGGAAAGTTTGACTCTCAGACAGATGAAGGCATACTTGTTGGGTACTCATGTAAAAAAAAGCAAGTGCTACAATCTTAGACTCAACAACATAGTAGAAAACATCAACGTAAAAATTGATGAAACAAACTCGTTGAATACCAAGAAGGAAACCAAAATTCAAATAGCAAGAGGAAGAACCAAACAAAGGGAAAGAATAATAAGAAGAGGAAAACCAAGAAGAGAAAGAGCCATAGGTAAAAGAAGAAGAAACAGATAATCAACAAGATTTTCAGACACCTTCCTAAACACCTAAATGCTTAAATCAGAAGAATCATCCACTAGTAAATGTCATTGGGAGAAGAATGTAGGAGTAGAAACCAAAAGAAGAAAACAAGCATAAACATCGAAACAAGGGATTATTTCACTATTGTCCACAATTGAACCAAGTAACTTCGAGGAAGCTAGAAATGATGAACATTTTATCAAGGCCATGGAAGAAGAACTAAATCAAATTGAGAAGAATGTGACATGGGAACTTGTTCTAATACCCAAGAACGCAACTGTGATTGGTACAAAATGGGTCTTCGGAAAATAAATAAATAAAAAATAAAATTAATTATATATATATATATATATATAATATATATATATTATATATATATTATATATATATATATATAATATATTATATATATATATATATATATATATATATATAATATATATATATATATATATATATATATATAATATATATATATATATATATATATATATATATATATATATATATATATATATATATATATATATATATGGAAAGATGACAAAACAAAGCAAGGATAGTGCATAAAGCATATGCCCAATTTGAAGGGATAGACTTTGAAGAAACTTTTTCCAGTAACCAGAATGGAAGCAATCAGAATGCTCTTGGCCTCTGCATGCTCCAAAAGAATCAAATTTTATCATATGGATGTAAAATCAACCTTTCTTAATGGGGATCTAGAATAATAAGTCTACATAGAACAACCCTAAGGAATCTTATTATTAAAATATGATGACTATGTTTGTATATTGAAGAAAGCCCTGTACGGACTGAAGCAAGCCCCTAGAGCTTGGTACTCAAGATTAGACAGGTATTTGCAATAAAAAGGATTTAGAAAGGGAAATGCAGAAAATAATCTTTACATAAAGGAATATATATACTAGTGATATCATATTTGGAAGTGATGATGATAAATTAAGTCAGAACTTTGCAAAAGATATGCAGAATGAAATAGAAATGTCTTTGCTTGGGGAGTTGAATTTTTTTTTGGGACTCCAAATATCTCAACTAGGTGGAGGCATTTTCATCTCTCAAACCAAGTACATTGAAGTAATGTTGAAGAAGTTCAAAATGGAAGACTGCAAATTTGTGAGCACTCTTATAGTCATCTAATGCAAGTTGGCCAAATAAGATGAATCCAAGGAAGTGGATCAAAGACTATATATCCATGTTTGGTAGCCTACGCTATGTGACAACTTCAAGATCAAATGTAATGCAAGCAATTCAATAGGTTGCAAGATTTCAAGGAGAACTGAAGAAAACTCATGTTCTAGCATCGAAAAGGATCTTCAGATATCTCAAAGGAACAACAGACTTTGGTTTTTGGTATCATAAAGGAAAGGAATTGACATTAGTAGCTTACACATATGTAGATTGGGTAGGAAGTATAGATGACAGAAGAAGTACAAGTGGAGCAACCTTCTACTTGGGAGCCTGTTAAGTATCTTGGTTGAGCAAGAAAAAATCTTCAATACCCTTGTCTATAACAGAAGTTGAATATATTACAGTAGCAGCATGTTGTACTTAGGTCCTTTGGATGAATCAAACCTTGTAAGAAATACAACTAAAATATGATGAGCCTATTCTGATACTCTGTGAAAATGCCAGTGCAATAAACACCTCCAAGTATCCACTGATGCATTCGAAGACCAAGCATATCCTTATCAAGCTTCACTTTAAAAGAATATCAAGATATAGTATGATTGAATGAAGGAACAAGTTGTAGATATCTTCACCAAACCACTTCCCAGAGAGACATTTGAGTATGTCAAACATAAACTAGGGGTAATTTGTACTCCAAATTTATTTTCACAATCTTCAACAAAGATAGACAATGGGAGAGACAATGTCCAAGGTTGTTACCATTTGCTTTCATTGATGTTATAGGGGGGCAAAAATATCAAGAAGCATGAAGACAGGGGGACCATGATCACATGGGGAGTATGATGGTTCCCATTAATGGAAAAGTGGGATATTTTTGAATGAATTTGTCATTGATGTCAAAGACTATCCCAATGAAAGATAAAATTACATATTCAAATTGTTGGAAAAAGTAACTATGCTCAGTCTAAGATAATGTTCTTGAGTCATCATGAAATGTACTTGTCAAAAGAATAAAGAAAAAGAATTATTATTATTATTATTATTGTGACTTGTTAAAGCATGGGTTTCGTGCTTGGGTCACCATGTTTTAGGTCAAAGTCCCCATTAAGGACTTCTAGGATTTATTCTGAGTCTATAGAATTATTGTACATTTAAAGAGACCCTTCTTCAGCTTTTGAATCATGTAAAAAGGGCCAGTATTGATTCAAATATGAATTATGGAACCTCCACACCATGTTGGCCTAAGGGAAGATCAAGTCGACCTAAGACCCTATTCGACCCCACAAGAATCCTATAAAAGTAAGGACTTCGAATTCATTTGGTGCATCACTTCTCATCAAGTTTGAATTCTCTCTACTAGGCAGAACTGTGAAAATCTTGTTGTTGGGAAAAAGTGCGAAGTGGGTAGCTAGGAAAGTTTGTTGTCGGGAAGTTAAAGTGAATGCATTTTTGGGTGAGTCTAAGGAGTCAAGGAAAACCGAAAATTTGGTGGTGGTCTCTCTCTCTTTCATGCTCCGGATTGGGAGATCGAAGTCTTCCAAGTTGGACTATTGCCAGAAGCTGTCAGCTGTCGTAAGTTGTTGCATAGTCGAAGTTGTTGGGAAGAGATCAAACTTCTGGAGGCTAACTTGCTGTGGAGGGAAGTTTTGGTCAAGGTCTAGGGTGAAGAGTCTCAAATAATACTATTGAAAGGAAGAATTACTTTGACTGGGTTTTCCCCTCGAGGGGGGGTTTTCCCTAGCATGTGCCTACATCTTGTGTTCATTGTTTTATGTGTTATTTCTTTTGGTAATTGATTGATGAACTAAAGAAAGAAGATATAAAGAATCGTAATAATAAGAAAAATCACAAGTAATTATCGAGATCAAGAAAATCTTTACTCCCTTTCTCATTTGAAGTTGTTCACTATTAAGAACATTGGTCAAGTAGAAAGTTTGAAGAATGAGTTGAGGAATACGAAAAATGACTAAAGAATATTTTGTGGTAACCTTCTTTGTGAATATAGCTAGACTCAGGGATGATCTTTTGGCCATCATTGAGATTGTTCCAGACAAATAATTGGTGATCACTACTATATTAGGATTGCCACCCTTTTGGGGTGCATTTTCTTTAGGTCTCAATAGTTGGAGGTTGGCTCCCACCTTTGAAGAATTATCAACCACATGTACTCAAGAAGAATTAAGGATCTCAATGGTCGCTAATCATGGAGGCGTATCAAATTTTTATGTTTCTCATCATAAAGGAAAGAGATCGAAGGGACCAAGGAATAAAGTTGACATGTCTAAGATAGAGTGATATCAATGTCATAAGAAAGGTCACTACAAGAGTGATTGTCCCGAGAATCCACGGAATAAGACGAAAGGATGAGATCAAGCCAATTTTTTTGAAGAGGGAGACTCAAAGAAATTCAAGCCTGAAGAATCCGACATTAGGGACTTACACTATTATGTCATTTACTTTACATATCTTGTTTTATATTTTTAGAATTTATAGGTTTCTAACATATCTTTGTAAAAGACATTTTTGTATTTCCTTAAGTTTGTGGGTTTTCCCTCAAGCTTTGGAGGGAGCTCCCAACAACTCTCAAAGATAAGTATCTCATTTCTTTTCAATTTTGGTTCATGTACTCATTTATTCTCAATTATATTAAATACTAATCACCTTTCTCCCTCTGTTGTCTTGGTTAGGAAAAACATATGCAAGAAGATCTCTCAAGACAAGGTTAGTCAAGAAACAAAGGTATGCTTTTATTACATTGGTTGAAAGGATTATTCATTTGGTGATATATTACTGAATTTGTTATGACTAGTTGTATTTAATATTGTTTAGGTGATTCATCTCCTGATAAATCTACCCAACCCACTCTTAATTGTTTTGGTAGAACCCTAGACAAATTCTAGAAAACCCTAATGGAAGGGTGTGGTAATGTGAATATCTGAAATCCTAAGCTGCTTAGGATGATTGTGAAATTCTAGTTGAATTTTTATTGATGATATCTTATTTGGGATTTTGGTATGATCGGGAATTCCTAACTTGTTAGGATTTAGTGATAAGGTCTAAAATCCCCGAACCTTTGAAGCTTTGGTAATGTTGGGTTTGTTGTGTTCTACAATGGAACCCCAACACATTAGTGTTTGGTGGAATGTGTGTTCTACATTGGAACCCTATCTCATTAGGGTTTGGTGGAATGTGTGAGCAAGACCCTTACATTGTCTTAGAATTTTTTTTTCTATGTATGAGTGTGTTTGTTGGATCAAACCCTAGTATAATCGAAATGATTGTGTATCTAACTCTTATTTGATATTGTTGTGAAGTTGGGTTTGACTGAAACATGATATGAAATATATTTCCATGATGATAAAATCTAGGCATATATAGATATTTTGTTTTGGTTGAAATCCTTGGTTGGTCTAGGTCAATATTTATTAATGTTGTTGGACATATGATATGCTTATGTATGGTTATGAATTCCTAGATATGTGTTGACCTAGTCATTCATGATCACGAATTTTAGGATTTAATGGAAATCCTTGTCTAAGATTCTAGGATGATGATATATGGAAATCTATGGTGTTATAACTAAACCTTAATGAATTTAAAATTGTCTAGTATGTGAAATCTATTAAATGATTGTTGAAAATGAAATTCTAGGGTTTTGCAATTAAATCCCAATGGTGACATTGTCAAGTGTGAAATGTAACATTATATGTATGAAATGATTGTGAGATTGTGAAAAATGGAATTCTAAGGTTTTGGAATTAAACCTTAGTCAAAGTAAAATCTCTGGAATATAATGATTTGAGATTTGTAATGATTGTTGAGTTTGTGAAAATGGAATTCTAGGGTTTTGTAATTGAACCATAGTCGAAGTAGAAATATCTGATGAATGTTAACTATATGATAACTTGATATGTGTGCAAGATTTGTTGAAATTTAAATTTTTGGTTGAAATTGATGATTTCACGGAAATCTAGGGTTTGCAACTAACCCTAGTAGTAGCTGGTCTGTTAGCAACTGGTTGATGGTTGATTGAAAATATAGGGTTTTTGGAAGCTGGTCAGCTTAATGACTAAGCTTTGATTGACTTTGATTGACTTGTTTGTATGGAATCTAGGATTTGTATGAATCCCTAGTGAGAAGTCTAACATATGTACTTTGAAAAATTGTTAGATGTTTTGCAGATCTATATTTGTGTGAATTGTTTCTAGGGTTTGCTATATGTTGTAGTAAGGTATGTCATACCTTTGGAAGACACATTAAAACCCTAGATGGAATGAATGTTGTTATGAAGTAGTCTAGGGTGTAGAAATTCCCTAGCAAGATGATGAAGAGTATATGTCTCTTATTTGTAATTGAGTTTGGGTATCTGATATGAATAAAGTTGAAATGCTTTAGTGATTTTGATATGACTAACATCATGCTTCTATAGATTTGGTTGTACTTGTTATTGAAGTTGTGCAAGTACATAATCTTCAACTTGGTGAATATGTGCATTGAGGTGATAAGAATTATGGAGATGATGATAACTCTAACGAAATGGTTGGAAACCACGAAATATTCTCCGATGTTGAAAAGAAGAAGCTAATCTCCTAGAGGAAGCATGAATAGAAGAGATCTCCCTAGGATTACGAGGGAGTCAGAATAAAGATATTCTTCCTGGTTGAGAGGGAGGACATAGCTTGGTAATAATTGAAGAATTAATTTCAAAGGATATTTTGTTGCATGAGAAGTAAGAAGGAAATATGATCGAGAAATATTCTGTCAAAGATTCGGTTGGTAGTCCAACTATGGAAAGTTGAGAAGAAACATCTGTTGTCTGTAAGACCTCAGAGGTTTGCATTTAATTATGTACATGTGAAAGTATATTATTGATTGGGGTTGTGTTTGTACAGGTGAATCTCTCAGAGGATTTGATAGCATGCTGGTTACCAATCAGTGTGATTGGGAGAGATTCTTTATTCTTGATCTATTGGATCAAGGGGTGTTGAGGCTTTGTGAGTGAAGCATTGCTTCGAAGGACGTATAGTCAGCACATTGTGTTGATGTCTAGAAGTTGGAAAGGTGGTGTTAAACAAAGAGCTCTATTTTGGATACACACCTGGATTTTTGGGTTGATGGTTAGCAAGTAAGCTTGAGTGTACCTAAAGGGGCTGAAAGCTTGAGTCCATATTAGTCTCACCTAGATAGATTTACCTGGTCATTAATCTAGTCCATGGCATTGTGGTGCCTAAATTATTGAGTGACTAGTTGGATAGATTTCCCTGGTCATGAATCTAGTCCATGGCATTGCGGTGCCTAAAGTTCTTCATCATTCATATAGTTTGAGATCTTCTATTGTATAAGTACATTATGAAAACCTCCCTAGTTAAGAGGGAGTGTTGTAAAAAGTAACTATGTTTGATCTTCAATAATGTACTTGAGTCATGATGAAATGTACTTGTCAAAAGAATAAAGAAAATAATTTTTATTATTATTATTGTGACTTATTAAAGCATGGGTTTCATGCTTGGGTCACCATGTTTATGTCATAGTCCCCATTCAAGACTTCTAGGATTTATTTTGAGTCTATAGAATTATTGTACATTTAAAGAGACCCTTCTTGGGCTTTTAAATCATGTGAAAAGGTTTAGTATTGAGTCAAATATGTCTTATGGAACCTCCACACCATGTCGGCCTAAGGGAAGATCAATTCAACCTAAGACCCTATTTGACCCCATAAGAATCCTATAAAAGGAAGCACATCGAATTCATTTTGAGCATCACTTCTCATCAAGTTCGAATTCTCTCTACTGGTTAGAAGTGTGAAAATCTTGTTGTTGGGCAGAAGTGTGAAGTGGGTAGCTGGGAAAGTCTATTGTTGGGAAGCCAAAGTGAATGCGAGTTTGGGTGAGTCTAAGGAGTCAAGGAAAATCAAAATTTTGGTGGTGGTTTCTCTTTGTTTCGTGCTTTGGATTGGGAGATCGAAGTCTTCCAAGTTGGACTACTGTCGGAAGTTACCAGTTGTCGTAAGTTGTTGCATAGTCAAAGTTGTTGGGAAGAGGTCAAACTTCTAGAGGCTAGCTTGGTGTGGAGGGAAGGTCTGGTCAAGGTCTAGGGTGAATAGTCTCAAATAATGCTATTGAAAAGAAGAATTACTTTTAATGGGTTTTCCCCTCGTGGGGGGTTTTTCCCTGGCATGTGCCTACATCTTGTGTTCATTATTTTTTATGATGCTACTTTTGGTAATTCCTTGATGAACTAAATAAAGAAGATATAAAGGATCATAATAATAAGAAACATCAAAATTAATTATCAAGATCAAGAAAATATTTACTTCCTTTCTGATTTTCCAACACAAATATCACATTTTGAAATATTGTTTTTAGATTTTGATATTCCAATTGGATACGCTATGTTTAAATGCATTTTTACTCCGTTAGCCTAGCTAAAATGCAAGCATATCATATATGGTTGGAAATCTTATTCCAAGACCTTTCCAACGGTATGTTTCACTCCCTCTAACCCCTCATAGTGAAGGAAAAATGATTTTTTGAAGATTCACTATACATCTTTTAGTTACATAAGTTAGTCCAACCAGTGGACAAGTTGGCCCATCTAGTGGACAAGTCGCCCAATATAGACCCCAAATGCACTATAAATAGGCATGAGAAAGACAATTTCAAATTACTCACTCAAGAAAGTTTGAATCTATTCAAACAAGCAGAGAAAAGGAGTTTTGAGGTTCATACCTCATGAACCACAAGTGAAGAGGATATTATTTGGAGAGAGTTTCCGGGGAAGGATTTTTGGCACACTTTTTGAAGGTTTCTAGCCATAGTTAGAAGGATAATTTTTTACCTGTCCTTGAGGGCTGAATTATATCCTCTTTCAAATTCGAATTTCATATTTGTGTAGAGGGTTGAATTCCAATGTGGAAGGTCAAGTTGTAGGTCTATCCTGAGAGCAGTGACCTGTCCTTATTGAGGTTTAATTTTATGTCTAAAGTTTTTGTACAAAGAAGGTTGAAGTCAGGATTATTTTGAAGGCCAAGCTTTTCTATGGTTGAAGGTGTGCTTCAATTATGTTTTTGAAGATCTAACATTGTTCTATGTTGAGGAATTCAAACCTTGTGGAGGGGGGGAAGTTCTAGAAGTCGAATTCTGATTGCTTAAGGGTTGATTTTAGGTGCTTTAAATTCCAAATTTCAGTCCTGGTTTAGTGCCTGTTGTGGTCGAGTTTTATTGATAAGGATTATGAGTTCAAGGATCATTTTTTGAGGGAAGTTTTTTTGCTAAGAAGTTCATGTTTGGGAAACTGAGTAATTGTGTGAAGGACATAGGAACAACTATCAAGAGGGCATACTTTATTTGGCTAATGTTGACTCTTGTACAAGTTGTGGTGTTGATAAATTAGAAAGTTGGTTCTTCCTTTCGGATGGTGTTGAGAAACTAGGGAGTTGGTGTTGATAAACTTGAATATACTCTTTATATATTAAGAAAAGTGTTTTGTGTCTTTCTCCCACTTTGGGTTTTCACATAAAAAGCATTGTGCTCTATATAATTATGTGCTTTGCTTTATATTTGTGGATGCATTTACAACTTTTTTAAGTTAAAATTGTTAATATTGATTCACCTCGCCCCGCCCCCCGCCCCCCTCAATATTTTTGAATATTCTAACAATCTAAGGCCAAGATTTCGTCTTAGGATCAGGATCTCGGGGTAATAATTGAAATCTGGAGAGTCTGAGGTAACGCAAATATGGGTCATGATCTGAGAAGACTCCTACTAAGCCAAAAGGTATAGCCTTTTCAATTGGTCTTTGGTCTTAGTGATTGGTCACAAAATACTCTTCTGGCCAATGCCTAAGAGCAGATGAAAGTATCAAAGGTTACAATCTTGACAAGCAGTGGGTAGTATCATCAACTAATGTGTCTTGAAAATGAAAACATTCTCGTCAGTGGTAATTTTGTCACATCGCCATTGCCTGATTGGGAAAGCATTATAGCTATCAATGTTGGGAAACGACTGTTGAGTAGTCTCGTATGTTAATAGACTTGACTAATGGGCAATTTCACCGTAATAGAAGTCCATAATATTGTCATCACTGTTGATTGGTTCACCACTAACAAGTTGACAAGGAAGAGCGGCAGTTGCAAGGATCGATAGTCCTTAGTGCCTTTAGATTTAAGTGCTTGGTTTCAAGCCCGGTCACATGTTAGGATGTTGTAAAGACCTGGTATTGAGGGCAATGAATTTTAGGGTTTGAGTGTAGGTTGGGCACATTGTTGGATTTGTGACTCCTGTAGATAGTTTTGGGGATTACGCATTTCTATTGCGGCTCTTGTGAGGAGTTAAGAAAGAACTAATAACACTATATTTTGAATGGGAACCGATCCATAGTCTTGATTAAAGAAACAATGGGATTCCACAATAGGGTGAAGCAAAACCCTAAGTATCTGTAGCTCACATAAAAATGAGCCAATGATAAAGTAGGTAAAAAGGTTGAGCCTCGCCATCAAATAGTCCCATACTTAGTTGTTGACAACCAACTACCCCTTTGATTTTGGAGTATGTTGCCTTTAGCAATATATTGTTTATATGTAGCATATCTCATCTTAGGATGAGATTTTGCATAGAAAATGCACTTGCAAGGGAGAATTGCATAATTATATAGGAAATGGTATGAGCTAAGCATGGAGACATATGGTTGTAGCGGATTAAGCTATGAAAACTTGTGGCTATGGAAACATTTGTTCACTAACAATAAAAATGGAAAATGCACCGAATACACCGATATATGTGTGGATGTGTTCTTCTTAATTAACATATCCCAATTTCGCATGATGACTTTGGTTCAAGCATCAATAGCTAAACCACAATATGATTTTACATAGCTAAAAACCTGCTTACCTTGGTGACAATTTGGTCAACATTAATGCAACAAAATTAGTGGCTTTAAGACCACATGGAGGAAACAACAAATTATAAAACATTTTTTCTTTATTCATCTGAGTGATGATTACAATGATGGCTACACCTAATATTTAGAACAAAGATTCTTCATAAGGATTTGATTTGTTACAACAATTTACAATAATTATTTATTTAGAATAATTGCCTACAATTAGCATGTGGCCTATTATGGGTATCTTATATAAGTCATGTATGCACAAATTCTCCCTAGCAATGTAATAATGTTAGTGTCCTTATATAGTCACTTTCAAATTGAAGCATACCAAAGCCACCTATATTCTCCATATTCAATTGAACAAATGACCATTTTTTCTCAAAATTTTAGTTGTGTCAATATCTTCATGTTTTGATTCTACCCACCTGCAAAGATGTGATGTAACGCTTACAAACTTGTTTATTAATATCTAGGCCTCTTATCATATTACTACATAATTTTTCTTTTATTGCATTCATATTCTATATGAATACTTTGCATATCCACAAGTTTTTTTTGCAAAGATCCTTGTTTTGGTGGGCTTTACCACAAATTACATTTCCTAAATGATGACTCGAATTTTCCATAAGGTAATTTCTTGCTACATAAGAAACTTTGCATTTCACATAGCTTAATTATGCAAATTATGTTAAATTTGGTAATCAGGGAGTAATTCCATAATGAAGACATATTAATTAAACACAAAAGGAAATGGTTAATCATGTCGGCTTCAATTTATTGGAGGGAAAATTGAAATTTTCAAATTAGTTGAGATCAGATTCAAAGTTTCTATATCATCTCCTCACAAGTGTCGTAAGAAACATATATATATATATATATATATATATATATATATATATAATATATATATATATATATATATATATATATATATTATTATATATATATTTATATAAATATATATATATAGTCTTGATTAAGGAAACAATGGGATTGTACAATAGGGTTAAGCACAACCCTGGGTATCTGTAGCTCACATAAAAATGAGCAACAAAATTAGTGGCTTTAAGACCACTTGGAGGAAACAACAAATTATAAAACATTTTTTTCTTTATTCATCTGAGTGATAATTACAATGATAGCTACACCTAATATCTAGAACAAATATTCTTCATAAGGATTTGATTTGTTACAACAATTTGCGATAGTTATTTATTTAGAATAATTGCCTACAATTAGAATGTGGCATAATCTGGGTATCTTACAGAAGTCATGTATGCACAACTTCTCCTTAGAAATGTAACAATGTTAGTGTCCTTATATAGTCACTTTCAAATTGAAGCATACCAAAGCCACCTATATTCTCCCTATTGAATTGAACGAACGACCATTTTTTCTTAAAATGTTAGTTGTGTCAATATCTTCATGTTTTGATTTTGCCCACCTGCAAAGATGTGATGCAATTCTTACAAACTTATTTGTTAATATCTAGGCCTCATATCATATTACTACATAATTTTTCTTTTATTGTAATCATATTTTATATGAATAATTTGGATATCCACAAGTTTTTTTGCAAAGATCCTTGTTTTGGTAGGCTTTACCACAAATTACATTTCCTAAATGATGACTCAAATTTTCCATAAGGTAATTTCTTGCTACATAAGAAACATTGCATTTTACATAGCTTAATTATGAAAATTATGTTAAATTTGGCAGTCATGGAATAATTCCATAATGAATAAATATTAATTAAACACAAAAGGAAATGGTTAATCTTGTTGGCTTCAATTTATTGGAGGGAAAATTGAAATTTTGAAATTAGTTGAGATCGGCTTCAAAGGTTCTATGTCATCTCATATATATATATATATATATATATATATATATATATATATATATATATATATTATTGATCTTCGTTAGTCAATTCGGTTGGCATATTTGGGTTCTGATGTTTTCATATAG
Source organism: Pinus taeda (assembly GCA_000404065.3). NCBI lineage: Eukaryota > Viridiplantae > Streptophyta > Pinopsida > Pinales > Pinaceae > Pinus > Pinus taeda. The sequence goes on from APFE030153530.1 coordinate 94,512, forward strand.
TATTAGCTAGGAAGTTGTCAGATAAGGCTTCTCTTTGTCGTAGTTGGTTAGATTCATTTTCCCCTCTGACTTCACTCTTGGAATATAACACTCGTATCTCTCTTTTGGAACAGGCCTCTCAAGTCCCTCGCATATGGCTTCAAGTCTCTCAGACTCTCGCTTCAAGATCTATCTCATATATTTACGGATTTAGGTCTCTCATGTTCAGGATTACTCACCATAATGCAAATATCTTGTCACTTTCAAATAGAATCTTTGTAATGACAATGTCACCATACCTCTGGTAATGGCTATAGCACATCTTCGTAATATAATATATTCTCGCTCCATGATCTCACCTTGTCTTAGTCTCATTGTAATGTCCAATGGTCTCTTTCTTAAATCACATATAGTATCACTCTGGATCCTGTCTCCCTGTAATGGAATGATCTTTGTATGGTCTCACTATGTGATCTCAATCTGTATAGGCATAAATCTACTATGATTATGGTATCAGTTCCTCTGTGTCATAATATATAAAGCATCTTTGTTGATACACTGTTAAATTGGCAACTAGGGCCAAACTCCATGTGGGTTGGCTTATTTATGGCAGCTGATATTTTTATTGGATCCCTCTCGTCGAGAGGTGTAGGATTGATCTAAAGATCATCCGATTCCGATAAGTATTTATGGAGATATGAATTTGTTTTGATTATGGAATTATTATCAAGCCGACTAGCAACTTGAGTAGGCTCAGAAGCCCAATAGTCACGTCCACTCAACCTCTACGTTTTAGTATAAATAGAAGAGGACTTGAAGTCATTTGACACACTCACATACTCTTCATGTGATCTCCTCCTCTCCACGTCTTTGGGTTTTTGGTGAAGGAGAGACGCTAAGAGTATACACTGGCCTATGTAAGAATGATGCCCTAGATCTAAACGCAGCCATGGAAGAAGCCCTAGAAGCTGTCATGGAGAAGTATAATATGCAGCAAGAAGAAGGCTCATCATTCGGTCTACAATTGATGCGAAGGAGACTGTGCTTAGGGCAAAGAAAAGGAGACAAAGCTAGCCGCAGTCCTAGGAAGGGTGCCCTAGACGCAGTTAGGAAAACAGGCCAGCAAGTTTGAAGGGACGTTTTCAGGTAATCAAGTGCCAGAAGGAGGGCCGAAGCACCATGCTGGAGGGCCGCAATAGTAAGGGACTATTCTGGGTTAGTAAACGCAGAGATTCCTCCTAAAACAGGCCGTGTAAGGGACTGTTCTGTTGTGACTAGGTTGCAGGCCTGTAGGTGCTATTTTGTGGATCAAACAAAGACCTGTAGGTGCCTCCTCAAACAGTGAGGTCACATAACTTGAAAGGAAGAGGAGGCCACACAAATTGAAGGTGTGTTTTGGGCATGACTTGGATTGCTGTAGGTTACAATGGGAGCCCTAACCAGTGACCAAAACACTGCCCATAAACAGAAGTGCAAAGTATGGTAACTTGTGCTTTGACTTGTTTGATTGGAGAGGTCTCTTCATTGATGAGGAGATTTTATATACTGCCAAATAGGAGTTGCAATGTGCCAATAATGGGACAGCTGCAATAACATATGGCAGCAATGGTGGGACAGCTGCAATAACGTGTGACAGCTATGGTATAATGGGACAACTGCAATAACATGTGACAGCAATGGCTCAAAGGTCTGCTGGAAGGTGGAACTATATCCTAGCTGCTTTGCTAGGCTGCAAGCCATAACAAGCAACTAAGTCTGATATACTTATTACTGCATGATGTATGGACAGCATGATGGTGCAACACAATCAGGGGCAGCAAATGGACGAGATGCAGAACGATGATAGGTGAAGGAGTCACCTTGAGAATCAGTTGAAGCAGAATGTCTTCAACTGATCTCATCATGAAACGAAATGATCTATGCTAGATCTAGATAAGTCAAAGTATTGACTTCTGTTGTAATGTACTCTCTCTCTCTTTCTCTGCTAAACTTTGAAGATAAAAGAAGATTTGATCAAAGGGTTTCCCCACACATTGTGGGGTTTGTCCCTGGCTCGCGCCATATCTTGTGTCCTCTTGTCTTGGCTTGTCTTCTGCGTTTTGTATTTATGTTCTAGCTGCAGTTTATCGTAATGCTGATGTGATTGCTAACTGTGAAAATTTAAATAAATTGCTCTAGCATAGAACATACCTAAACTCAACATGGTATCAGAGCTGAGGTGAAGACAATGCCCAAGCAAGAGTGAAAGAGCAATCACCGAAGACTGTTGGGACAAGACAGAAGGATCAATGGGTTCTTGATAATTCACCTAGGGTGAAGTTAAAGCAGAGAATGTTATCAGAATCACACAGCGAAAGTTTCTGATGATCACTTCATTGGGAAGTTCGGATCTAAGGGTGGAAGGAAAGGCGGATGCCTTGTTGAAATAAGTTCGGTCGTTATGCGAAGGAGTGTCCGAATGGCAGAGACACATCTCTTGATGAAGATAACAACCATTCCTGGGACATCTTCAATGATCAAAAGAATGACTGGTAATGCAGGTCATCTTGGAAATGGTCGACTCTTCCACGAAAGCAAGGAACCCCAGAATCTCTTTTATGTACCTGATCGCAAGAAGAACCTGGTGTCCATCTCGGAAATGGAAGTCAAAGGTTACAGGATGGCACTTATCGATGGAAAGGTACGTGTTTGAAAATATATCTTGCAAAGATGTTTTGAGTTCTGGGTTGTATCAAGTTGCAGGAAGTCCACTAGGGACCATGTCCATTGACTCAGCACCGGAGGTCTGTGAGTCAGATGGTGACTCGGATGCTTGAATTCAAAAAGGAGCATGTAGGTACATGTCTGAAATGTACCGAAGGAAAATATTATAAGGGGATCATTCCCCTCATGCAGCAGGTCCATAGGCTTGAAACAACCCGAGCAGTTTGAGACTCATAATCGAGAATCTCATATATACCGGTGGAAGAAAGCCCTCTATGGCTTGAAGCAAATCACCTCGGGCGTAGTATGAGAGGATTGATAGCTGTCTAATGCAGCTGAGATTCACTAGGAGTGAAACTGATCCAAACCTTTACTCGAAGGTTGAGGATGATAGACCTCTCGTACCGACACCTATGTCTGACAGGTGCAAACCCTCTCATTTATAGGAGACAGGGGGAGTTGGATTCTGAATGTGGAAAGATAAGCTGCAAGCCTGTGACTACCTCAAGGATCTTAACTTTCAAGAAGTTATATGGTAGTGATGTCAGACCTGATTTGGGAAATGCCTCTGAGTTTCATAAACTCATTTGCGTTGATGTTCTTGGAGAACCTCCGTCCGGACATATGCGTTGCAGTTAGCATGGTGAGCTCATATTTGGTTGAGCCTCACTGGATTGGTGCCAAGAATCTTCTGAGATATCTTCAGGGCACAATCTCTCATGAATTGAGATACACTGCCGGAAATATGAAACCACAGGATTATTCAGTGGGCAGGCAGTGTGGAAGATCACTAGAGCACTTCTCAATGTTGTTTCTCTTTGGAATCTGCCTCGATATCCTGGATGAGTAGGAAGCAGAAGTCGGTGACTCTGAGCACCACCAAGGCAGAATACATTGCTGCTAGTATGGCCTTCTGTGAGGCAGTTTGGTTGCTAAATCTCTTCAGTGAGCTGTTTGTACACATGATGAATACCACTGTGATTCTCTGCGACAACCAGAGATGGGATTCGATTATTGAGGAATCCCGTATTTGACAATGCTCCAGCCGATGACATCATCTGGGATATGGGAAGTTGATGATCAAGGAGGCTCCATCGAACTGTGATGATGTATAGGATAGAGCCCCGAGGAAAGATCAAATTTGTGATTTTCCTAGACGACTTGGAGTCATCGAGAGACCTTTGAAGAATGGTCCTACATGTTGCATACATTGAGCTCTGGGAGCTCTGGGGGGCTTGCAGTTCTACTGGAGCAACATACGACCACAGGGTGACTCACCCTCCCCTGGTGGTGCGCACTGGAACAAGATGATTCGCTCTCTTGTGGGACAAGATGATTCGCTCTCTTGTGGAACAGGATGAGTCATTCTCCTGTGAAGCAGGATGATTAGTTCTCCTGTGAGGCCTGGATTGATGTGTTCTCCATGGCGACTGTAGCAGCATTGATGTGTTCTCCTGTGAGGCCTGGATTGATGTGTTCTCCATGGCGACTGTAGCAGGATTGATGTGTTCTCCTGTGAGGCCTGGATTGATGTGTTATCCATGGCAGCCTGGATTGATGTGTTCTCCATGGTGATTGTAGCAGGATTGATGTGTTCTCCTGTGAGGACAGGATTGATTAAGTTCTCCTGTCGAGGCATCCTACCCATACAGTCTGGGACTCATGGGAAGTACCTCTCATCTGATCAATGAGCAGGGAAATGAAGTTAGGGACCACAGTAGTACCGATGGACGCATCGTTGTATCTACCGTACTCCCTATGCTAGGATGACCTCCATTGATCTGGGATCAATGATACTGGTCTGGGACCAGTGGTAGGAGTTGTACATACTATGACGCTGACTTCGGGTCGGCTAAGACTGGTTTGGGACCAGTGGTACATACTCCGAGACTGACTTCGTGTCAGTGCAGGACTGGTCTGGGACCAGTGAGAGTCGTACATACTATGATGCTGACTTCGGGTCGGTTGAGACTGGTCTGGGACCAGTAGTACACTCTCTGTGCCTGCGGTACTGGTCTGGGACCAGTCAGATTCGTACATACTATGACGTTGACTTCGGGTTGGTTGAGACTAGTCTGGGACTAGTGGTACGGACTCTGAGACTGACTTCGGGTCAGTGGAGAATGGTATGAGACATTCTCGATCAATTTTTCTTCTTCATAGTTCAGCAGAGCTGAGTTGAGCAGAGCAGAGCTGAGTTGAGCAGTGCAGAGCTAGCAGAGCCGAGCAGAGCAGAGCAAAGCCAGTAGAGCAAAGCAGAGTTGGGCAGAGCAGTGCAGGGCACTGATGGCCGAGATAGTACAGTCGGACTTATGGATCACCGGATGGAGTTCTCCCTAGTTGAGAGGGAGTGTTAAATTGGAAACTAGGGCCAAGCTCCATGTGGGTCAGCTTATTTATGTCAGCTGATATTTTTTATTGGATCCCTCTCGTCGAGAGGTGGTAGGATTGATCCAAAGATCATCCGATTCCGATAAGTATTTATGGAGATATGAATTTGTTTTGATTATGGAATTATTATCAAGCCGACCAGCAACTTGAGTAGGCTCAGAAACCCAATAGTCACGTCCACTCAACCTCTACATTTTAGTATAAATAGAAGAGGACTTGACGTCATTTGACACACTCACATACTCTTCATGTGATCTCCTCCTCTCCACGTCTTTGGGTTTTTGGTGAAGGAGAGACGCTAAGAGTATACACTGGCCTATGTAAGAATGATGCCCTAGATCTAAACGCAGCCATGGAAGAAGCCCTAGAAGCTGTCATGGAGAAGTATAATATGCAACAAGAAGAAGGCTCATCATTCGGTCTACAATTGATGCGAAGGAGACTGTGCTTAGGGCAAAGAAAAGGAGACAAAGCTAGCCGCAGTCCTAGGAAGGTTGCCCTAGACGCAGTTGGGAAAACAGGCCAGCAAGTTTGAAGGGATGTTTTAAAGTAATCAAGTGCTAGAAGGAGGGCCGAAGCACCATGCTGGAGGGCCGCAATAGTAAGGGACTATTCTGGGTTAGTAAACGCAGAGATTCCTCCTAAAACAGGCCGTGTAAGGGACTGTTCTGTTGTGACTAGGTTGCAGGCCTGTAGGTGTTGTTTTGTGGATCAAACAAAGACCTGTAGGTGCCTCCTCAAACAGTGAGGTCACATAACTTGAAAGGAAGAGGAGGCCACACAAATTGAAGGTGTGTTTTGGGCATGACTTGGATTGTTGTAGGTTACAATGGGAGCCCTAACCAATGACCAAAACACTGCCCATAAACAGAGGTGCAAATTATGGTAACTTGTGCTTTGACTTGTTTGATTGGAGAGGTCTCTTCATTGATGAGGAGATTTTATATACTGCCACATAGGAGCTACAATGTGCCAATAATGGGACAGCTGCAATAACATATGGCAGCAATGGTGGGACGGCTGCAATAACGTGTGACAGCTATGGTATAATGGGACAGCTGCAATAACATGTGACAACAATGGCTCAAAGGTCTGCTGGAAGGTGGAACTATATCCTAGCTGCTTTGCTAGGCTGCAAGCCATAGCAAGCAGCTAAGTCTGATATACTTATTACTGCATGATGTATGGACAGCATGATGGTGCAACACAATCAGGGGCAGCAAATGGACGAGATGCAGAACGATGATAGGTGAAGGAGTCACCTTGAGAATCAGTTGAAGAAGAATGTCTTCAACTGATCTCATCATGAAATGAAATGATCTATGCTAGATCTAGATAAGTCAAAGTATTGACTTCTGTTGTAATGTACTCTCTCTCTCTTTCTCTGCTGAACTTTGAATATAAAAGAAGATTTGATCAAAGGGTTTCCCCACACATTGTGGGGTTTGTCCCTGGCTCGCGCCATATCTTGTGTCCTCTTGTCTTGGCTTGTCTTCTGCGTTTTGTATTTATGTTCTATCTGCAGTTTATCGTAATGCTGATGTGATTGCTAACTGTGAAAATTTAAATAAATTGCTCTAGCATAGAACATACCTAAACTCAACATACACTGTAATGTATGGTTCCTCTTGGCTCAAATGTATACTCTCACTCTAATGGTGTATAGATGTAATGACGATAGATATGGTTTAACACTCGCTCACGCATTATGGGTTGGCACTTGCGCTATGTTTGTGGCATCACAATATCATCGATCTTCTATAATATTGGATCTATGTCTTGCATTCTACTAAAAATCACAGCTAATGTACATAAGAGTTTCGCATCACATCTAATGGTAGACCGCACATATAATGTATGGTCAATATGGATCGACACTCACAGATCGCTTCTGACATAGCTCTCATTACTATGACATCGTTATTTTGGATCAATATAATTACAATTGCATTGCATATTTTAGTGGTATATTTGTTTGTGTGTTCCTTATGACTTTGTACCTCTATGATAATGCAGTGACTCTCGGTAACATCACATCTTCATTCTCACTGTCATTTTTGAGTGACATTGCATATAGGCTAGTCATAATACAATTGTTTGTGTGTGTTAGATATTGTGACTTCCATCTAAATGTATCTACGCCCTTATGTGTTAGAGACATTTGACATGATCTAAAGAATGATTGAAAGTAACTTCAAATTTCAGACAGTGGTCTATTTATATGGAAGTTTCTCTGTTAAAAGCAGAACCATGATCTTATGGATATATGACAAAATGAACTTATCATAATTGACATGACAGAATTAACTGTGTTGAAATATCAGTAGTGACAGTACTAGGATGACAAAATTGAAAACATAACAAAGATGATAGTGATGATATTGTAGTGGTAACAATATCTCTAACTGCTCTCTTGTATTTGTTAAAGTCAATGAGGCTTGATTTGTATATGATGTATCATGATGTACTTTGTATCTCATTTGAACTATTGATGAAATCTAATAGAAGAAGAAGAATTGAGTTTCGGTTTCCCCCTTATGGGGTTTTTCCCTGATCTCCAACCAATCCAAGTGTCTTTGTGTGTGAATGCTTTTCTTTTGATGTTCCTTTCATTTCCGCTACATTTCCCATGATGTTGGTCTTTCTACATAATTGCATATGATATGATGTTGTTATGAGGTGAACGATTTATATATATATATATATATATATATATATATATATTATATATGTATATATATATATATTATATATAATTATATATATATATATTTATATATATATATATATGCAATTATCAAAACAAAGAAAAAAAAACCTAAAAAAAAACAAATTATGGCACTTCCAAGTTTTTTTTGTTGGTAGCTACATACAACATATTTTGTATATGATTTATTTTGGTTGTAATATGGTTAATCACCATCACATAGTTGGGAGTTTTTATTCACATTAATGTGTCATCGCCAAATTAGTATAGGGTTGTTAGTTAGCTGCATTAATGGAAAACATATATTTTGTAGGGGTATTAGTATGAGAGTTGTATTAAAAGAGGTCTCTCCACCCAACCTTAATCATTTAATTTATTATTATCAATCAAATATTATTACTCATTTTAGTACAATTTTTATGGAAATGTGTTTTCCCACACTTTAGGATCTGTAGTGCAAACAAAAGTTATGTGTGAAGGTGCCTCCAACCCTTTATATTTCTTTTGATGTGATTTCTCTCATAATTATTATCAATATTTGGTATAGCATAGTGTCCATTTTGAATATAGTATATTGCATGGTGTTACCAAGCTTTATGAAAATTTTCTTTTGTTGTGTATTCAAACAAAAAAAGGAAAAAAATAGAATAAAATAATTAGGATCATGACCTTCATTGTTTTTTGAAATATTTTTTAGCAAAATCTTTATACATATTTCATTTTTTAAATATATTTGCAAAATTTCAAAAAAAACACTCAAGTTGAATTTTTGGCAATTAAGATATGGATTACTGATTTTTTTTCTATTTTAGAGTATTTTTGTTAATAATTGTATAAAATTTTATTTCTAGCAGCATATAGGGATTTAATGAGTTCACATTAAGTTCTTGTCATTTTTTAGACATGGAGTATTATCTTCCAATTCTCCATTCAAGAAAGCAATCTTCACATCCATCTGATGAACATTCCATCCATTATGTGATTCCAAGGCAAGTAGGGTACGAATGGCGGCCCATCTTGCCATGGGGGAAAAGAATATCCTCATAATCAATTCCTTATTTTGTGTGAATTATTTTTCCATGAGCCATGCTTTGTGCTTATTAAGTGAGCCATTTGATTGACACATTTTTTTAAGACCCACTTGTATAAAATTGGTTTGGCTCCAAATGGAAAGTCCACCAACTTCCATGTCCCATTCTTGATGAAAGAATCATGCTCTTGCATCGCTTGTTTCTATTCATCATGAGAAGCAACTTCTTCAAAGAAAGTTAGTTCAAAGTTAGTAGATAAATTCAATTGTAGAAGCAATTTGATAGTTCCTTCAAGGGAAACAAGGCATGTTCCTTTCTGTCATATGAGGAAACAACCAAGAATTTGGAAAATGAAGCAATTGAGGAATGTGGGCTTGCTCTAGAATCCCAAAGCAGAAGAGTTAAATGGTATATTAATAGTGGATGCTCAAAGCATATGACTGGAGACAAAAACATATTTGTAACACTAAAGAAATAAAAAGAAGGATATGTCACCTTTAGGAATGATAACTCTGCCAAAAATATAGGGAAAGGCATAGTTAGCCTTGGATGCAATCATGTGATGGAAGAAAATGTTTTACCTGTTAAAGGTTTGAAGCATAATTTACTAACTATTAGCCAAATGTGTGATCGGGTACACAAACTTCTATTCAATTCAAAATAATTTTAAATAAAGAAAGAAGGATTAGGGAAATTGGTTACAACAACAATAAGAACTCCAAATAACATATACATCCTAAATGAGACTAGAAAGAATATATGTTTCCTTGGAAAGGAAGATGAAATTTGGCTTTGGCATAGGAGATTGGGGCATATACACTTTGAAAACATTGTTGAGATTGGTAAGAAGGAATCTATAAGGGATATGCATGACATTACAAAGCCTTTAAATAGTATATGCAAGTGTTGTTAGCATGGAAAGTAAACAAAAGTTGAGTTCAAAACTAAGGAACATTCCACGAAAAGACTAGCGGAAGGTGTACATACTAATAAATTATGTGGGCCATCAAGAACAAATGGATTAGATGGTGAACAATAGTTCATGTTTTTTTTTTATGAATACACAAATATGATTTGGTTTTTTTCTCCTAAAAAGAAGTGAGAAACTTTTGGAAATTACAAAATATTCAAGGAACTTGTTGAAAATGAAACCGATTTGAAAATGAAAAGCTTGAGATCAGATAATGGAGGAGAATTTACTTCAAAATAATTTAATTACCACTATGAAGAACATGGAATAAGAAGACACTTCTCAACAACTAGAACTCCTCAACAAAATCGAGCAGTTGAAAGAAAGAAAATAATTGTGGAAGAGATGGATAGAACTTTATTGCATGAATCCAAGCTAAGTAATTTCATTTGGGTATAAGAAATACATATCATTGTTCAAATTTTGAATAATTGATTTCTTAGAAGCAACAATGACAAAATTCCATATGGATTGTGGAAGGGAAGACCAACTAGCATAAAAAATTTCAAGATATTTGGAATTAATTGTTAAATAAGGAGGGATGACCAGAGGTTTGGAAATTTTGACTCCCAGATAGATGAAGGAATACTTGTTGGGTACTCATGTAAAATAAAAGCATACAAGTGCTACAATCTTAGACTCAACAAGATAGTAGAAAGAATCAATGTAAAATTGATGAAACAAACCTACTGAAGACCAAAAAGGAAATAAAAATTCCATACATGTTTGAAGAATAAGGAGAGGAAGAACCAAAGCAAGAGAGTGAAAAAGAAGAAGAGGAGCACCAAGAAGAGAAACAATCAGAGGTAGAACAACAAGGAGAAGATAATCAAAAATATTTCCAGACACGTTCCAAGATTCTTAAATGCTTGTATTAGAAGAATCATCCACTAGAACAAATCAATGGGAGAAGAGTGCAAGAATAGAAACTAGAAAAATAAAACAAGAAAAAACATTGGAACGAGGGCATCTGTCACTATTGTCCATAATTGAACCAAGTAACTTTGAGGAAGTTATAAATGATGAACATTGGATCACCACCATGGAAGAAAAACTAAATTGAATTGAGAAGAATGAGGCATGGGAACTTGTTCTAATACCCAAGAAAAAAATTGTGATTGGTACAAAATGGGTCTTCATAAACAAACTAAATGAAGATGGAAAGGTGACAAAAAAAAACAAGTCTAGTGTGCAGATGATATTCCCAAGTTAAAGGGATATAATTTGAAGAAACTTTTTCTCTAGTAGCCAAAATGGAAGCAATCAGAATGCTCTTGGCCTATGCATGCTCCAAAAGAATCAAAATTTATCAAATGGATGTAAAATCGACCTTTCTTAATGGTGAGCTAGAAGAATAAGTCTACATAGAAAAACCATAACGATTCATGTTATCAAAAGATGAATACTATGTTTGTAGATTAAAGGAAGGCCTATATGGACTTAAGCAAGGCCCTAAAGTTTGGTACTCAAGTTTGGACATGTATTTGTATCAACAAGGATTCAGGAAAATGGAAATGCAAACAATTATATTTATATAAATGAAGATCAAGATAATATGATCATCATTTAAGTATATCTTTATGATATCATCTTTGGAAGTGATGATGCTAGATTAAGTCATAACTTTGTAAAAGATATGCAGAATGAAATTTAAATGTCTTTCTTGGGAATTTGACATTGTTTTTGGGAATCCAGATATCTGAGCTAGATGGAGGCATTTTCATCTTTCAAACCAAGTACATCAAAGAAATGTTGAAGAAGTTCAAAATGGAAGACCGCAAACATGTAAGCACTCCTATAGGAAATAGATGCAAGTTAAGCAAAGAAGATGAATCCAAAGAAGTGGATCAAAGACTTTATATATCAATGATTGGTTGCCTACTCTATGTGACAATTTCAAGATTGGATGTAATGCGAGCAGTTGGATAGGTTGCAATATTTCAAGGACCACTAAAGCAAACTAATGTTCTAGTATTGAAAATATAGTGCCCTGCTCTAATTGACAAAATCTGATATTAAATTAACCTTGATATAGCCTTAGGGCTTATACTTTATTCTTTGAGGACCTCAGGTTGAGGATCTGGACTCATGACACTATTATCAACGATTGAGATATTCATGGTTATGATGTTTTGCTTTCCATTGATATTATGATAGCATGAATGGTTATATATCTTATCTAACAGTATTCTGATAATTGCATCATTTAAATAGTTAAGTTTAGTATCTGAATTTATGATGAGGGTAGTAAAGAATATGTATGCGCTCTACTAAAAGTGTAATGATGATAAATTTGATAGATAGGTATATTTCTATGATGTTACGATGTTGATGGCTTAATGAATATGTATGTTTCCATTTATGATAAATGATGATAGCCATGAGGGATGTGTACCCTCTGTTACCTACTTTCGTTAGTTCAGGCTTATAATGGACAATGATGTGAATGACCAGGAATCGTTAATGATGCTATTATGATAATGACTAACAGTGAGAAACCTTGTTGCTAATGATTTTTGAGTATGGCAGGAAACAATCAGAGGCGCTCGCATATGACATGTCGATGACACCTAGTTTGATGAAAATTCATATTGTTTTATCTTTTAAAGCCTAAATTGATCTTGAAATCTGCCATATATGTTTAACTATATGCTGATGATATGTTAATGGTGGAAGGCACAAATTTGTTGCTTGACCGAATGACTCACATATGGGTGATGGGGTTGTATAGGTGGATGGAAATACGTGGGAGGGGTGGGACAGAGTCCCTGATCTCACCCACTAGCACTCCCACCGTGACTTGGGCTGGAAGGGTTGAAACACCTTCGCCTTGAAGATAACGATGCCATGAGGGCAGGTCCCAAAGTTGGGTCACTCATGAGGAGTTTACTGGGGGCGCGCATCAAGGCGGATTCCTTGATCCCCGACACCATTAGTCTCACTA